>JAJIYU010021343.1:0-10073 GCA_030144865.1 Tinospora cordifolia | reverse complement strand
TATGCCAATTTTTTTTTCCTCTTTTTTTTTAATAAATAAAATGTTCTGCAAGTTTTTTTTTTTTTGAATTTCAAACTTTTTGTTTTTTTTTTTTTTTTTTTTTTTTTTTTTTTTTTTTTTTTTTTTTTTTTTAATGTGTACGAAGGGTGCCTTAATTATTTCCATTATCTCCTACCAACCACTTTTGCGGACTTTGCTCTGTTCTCGTATAAGTTTGCTTCCACAAAGAAGTGGAAGCAAATTTATTGGTCAAGTTCCAGGCCCTTATAAAAAGGCTATTCCTAGCTAATATCAACCAACCAAAATACACAATTTGCAAACTTGCTCTACACATAAATGATTATTGCTGAAAAGACTGCCTTTGCTTGTAATAGTCCCACATCACTGGGACATGAAGAAGAAGATTCTCTTAAAAAAGATTTTTTTTTTTTCTACTTTTGCTTATCTGTGTTTTCCGCTCATGTGTTTATGTTAGTCCCACATCAGTGTGTGATTGGAGAGAAGGCATAGAGGTGGCATGTTATATGGTGCTACTGCTTGCCTTACTCCACAGTTGTAAAAGCATAAACATATCATACATTGCAGTGGCAGTCAGGTTGGGTTGGGTACCTTAGATTTTGATAATCAACCCACAACCCAACCCGGTAGAGTTGGGTCTTTCTTATAAATGTCCTGATCAACCTGATATATACGATAACCTGACCCAATATGACCTAAAAATGGTCAGGTTTGATCAGGCCGGGTTGGGTTGATCGGGTGGCTTACACCCCTAGGCAGGAACCTTGTGTAGTAAACACATTCTGTAAGAAATTTTGTGGGCAAACCATGAGAAAGTTCTGATTTTATTGATGTTGTGGAAAAGTGAAAACCACGAGTCTTTGGGTCTCCTTTGCTTAGACATTGAATGGTAGTTTTTCAACCTGAGTTCCCTCTTCATTCTCAGTTTGTGTCCATTGGAAAAATCATAAGATAGGGATGTCCAAATAATTCAGGTATTGTGCATCTCCAACGCTGACATTTGACACTAACAGTTACATACTGTAGAAGAAAGAAGCAGTAGGTGGCAGCTCAGGATCAGATAGAAGACTGTTCTGTATCATGTGTGCCAATTTACTTAAGGAGTTGTTATGTCATTTTTTTTTTCTCTTTTCTCTGGATGAAATTGGAATTGCTACTGGGAGATTGGCCTACTCAAATTGGCTTGTGTTTAATTCAACAAAAATCTATCTCTACTCTGTTTTCTTCATCTGAGAAATTCTGGACTTTATTCCTTTCCAACCAAATTGCATCACATTCTTCACATTCTTTAAGGACTTGAACTTGAGACCTGTGTCAGCATTGTAGCATCAAAGACATTTAATATTGTTGTTGAGCAAATTGCAAAATATAGATTTTCTGCAGCAGATTAATCACCAACATGAGTCAAAAGCGTCGAAGACTTTTTTTTTTTTTCCTGTTCTTTGTTTGAGAAGACGTATTAGTTTAGTTGAACACATGAAAACCATAGGTTGGCTATAGGTGCATAGCCTAAGACCAAAAGGAGAGGTTTGAACGTGTTCTTGATTTGAATATGGGAACATCTCCTCTGTGGGTGCAAGGTTTCAGACATTACTTCCTGAGTGCTTGTATTCCCTATTCATTCTCAGTATGTGCCCATTGGAAAAATCAGAAGATATGGGCGTTCAATTAGTTCAGTTATTGTGTATCTCCAACATTGACATTTGATACTAACAATTATCTTTATTGTTGCTATTCAAGTGATCCTATATGCAAGTTTTTCTATGAATGAGCTATTGAAGTTAATAAAAAAAAAAAAAAAAATGTGTACAAGGTTCATGAGGATCTTGTCTTTCAGGGGTTTGGGGAAGGGATAACATACATGGCTTTATTTTCACATTAAAAGACAGCTTTAGATATGAACTTATGATGCAATAACCTTGGTGTTTCAGTTATATATATACATACATACATACATACATACATACATATATATATATATATATTGTATAATAATTATATTGCTTCTTATTTATGTGATCCCACGAATTCCATGTTTTAACCTGTTAATTCACTTTTCTGTAGGTTTTGTTGGACAAACTAGTCCTACCTTCTAATCCCATTCTTGACTACAATACAAGGTAGACTTTAATCTAAGGCTGCTTATGCTGAATAAGTTTGTTGCTTTCTGGAAATTTGAGAATAAGCTTCTGCATGTTGATATTGTTTCTTGTGTTCGTAATTCTGCAGGTACAGTGGAATAACCAAAGAGATGCTAAATGGGGTGCATACAACACTTAAAGAAGTACAGGTACAAATTGAATATTTTTTTAAAATTCTTCTTCCCATATTATTTAGAGTTGTGTGGAGTGGCGTTAATTTGTCTTTTTTATTTTTTTAATAATTTTTTTATGTTAATGATCGGAATTGGATTACATTTCTAAATCAAGGTCAGAATGCACGATTAGGCTACATAGTGTTTCTTGTTGTTATTGGTGTTTTCGAGGTTCGAGCTTTGAGACACCTGTAGCAGAATGAAGCTGTGTGTATGACTGGAATAGGTCCTAAATTAGCAGCTTTTGTTACTTTTTTAGAGTGTTCTTTATTAGTATATTAAATATTAATTTTTGATCCAAAACAAAGAAACAGTGGAAAAAAGTTGCTAACTTGAAATCCAATCTTTATAAAAGATTTTTTTCGGCATGAAGTATTTTGCCAGACCACTCCTGTATAAGGAGCAAGGTACTGTAATGTAGTAGGCGAGTTTGTTGTTTCGGCTACCACAAATTGTATTCCATAAACATATATTGTTTCAGAAACCAAAATCTCTATCCTGTTAATAAAATCACAACCATTCTAGAGTGAACTATCACTAGATCAAGGGGTAGTCTAATGCAAGACGCTCTTACCTATCATTATTACTAGATAATGATAAATAATTACCATAATAACTATAGCTGTTGCTAGCATTATTTTTTCGTAATTTTATGCTAAATCGTGTTCAATACATATACATTTTTTATTTTTTGAGAAAAAACTTTTTCTTGATTTTGCTAATTTAGGAGGAGTTTCTTAATCTAGTTCACAAAGAAACTATTCTTGTTGGGCATTCTCTGGAGAATGATTTGATGGCTCTGAAGATTTGTCACAATTTGGTAATTGATACTGCAATATTGTACCAAAATCCCCGTGGTGCTCGTTACAAGAGTGCTTTGCGAGTGCTTTCTAGGAGATTTCTTTGTCGGGAGATTCAACAGTCGGAAAATGGACATGACAGTGTTGAAGATGCTAGAACTGCAATGGAGTTAGTTCTGTTAAAAGTTAGGCATGGTAAACAAATTCTTTCCTATCAAATTCTTTTTTCTTATGATGTCTGTTTTTCTACATTTCTCTACAAAAGTTGATTTTTTTTTTTTATTTTCATTGCAAGTCTGTCCTTTTTGTTGGAAATTAATATGGCAGTTTTATTCCCTAAATTAATTAAATGTTTTGTTTACTGTAAATGCAGTTAAATAACTGGAGAATAAAGGTGTTAATATATTTATTGGGTTCTACAGTAATTTTGGCTCCTAAAAGTTTTGCTACAAAAGTTTAATAATTTATAATTCTATGCAGCTGACTATATTATTTGCATATTGTTGGGACTAATCAACTTCAAAAACTTCTAAGTTTAATCTGTATACTTCAAATTCAGAATTGCAAAGGCTGCAAGGATGTTTTGGTTGCATTTAGTGCCTCTTCTAGGTCATGTTTTTGTATTTACAAACAAAAGGTGAAGATTCTAAAAACCATGCTTGGTATTGTCAGAAAATGCTTTGAGGAAAAAAGGTTAAAAAAGGGTCTCTTTATGAAAACGCTTAGATGTCATTTTTTGAGTTTTTCCTTTGGTGATTTATACTTGGATGGATAGGAGCATAAACTTTTTTCTGTTTGGTATGAGTGAAATTTTAGCATACATGAAACAAGTTGTGTTGTTTTCAACTTTTAAAAACATGTTTTTAATATGCTACCAAACAATAATTTGGAAATTATCAATTAATTAAAAATGTGATCATATTTCTTTAAAAACTATTTTTAACTGGTGCATAAGAAGCTGTAGTCACTCATCTGCTTATTAATTTGATACTAGTTTGATCTGATGCAAGCGTCTGATTGTTATCTTGCTGCAGGACCAGAATTTGGTTCTCCTGCTTCTGTCATGCGGAAGAAATTGGTTACAGTTCTGAGTGAGGATGGCAAAACCTGCTCTTTAATTGATGATGTTTCTGTTGTAAAGCGATATGCTGCAGGGTCATGCCATGCATTTCCTATCACTTCAGATGATGAAGCACTCTCCAAAGCCAAAAAGGAGGTTGGTTTGTGTTTTCTGTTTGCTAATAAAATTTACTGTTCTATTAACTAATAAATTCTTCTTGCAATATGTACTTGCAAGTGCAGTTAAAAAATGACAAGGTGCAATTTATTTGGACCCAATTATCAGAGTTGAATTCCTACTACAAAAGACAAGCAGATGACATTGATAAGTTGAAAGGGAAGGTTGCGGCGTTGATATCATTGGTTACATGTCATGAGAAGTATTCAAGCAAGAAATTTTTGCGATCTATTATGTCATCAGAACTTAAGGGTATCTTAACTCGGCTGGATGCTAGAATACAAAGCCTTTACGCTGCTTTACCTAACAATGCCATGCTCATTTTATGTACTGGCCATGGGGACACAATTCTTGTTCAGAGGTATGTGTTCAACTTTTTAAAATGTTAGCGAAATATTTTGGTTATGCTCATGACAATTTTGAGTTGCACACTCAGCCTAATTTCAAGATGAAAGATAAATAATGGGTGATTTCTGATAAATAAGTGAATTGCTCATAAATGATGTGTTAGATCATATATTTTTTGGGCAAGTGCTACTTGTAAGTGGTAACAATTTACCCCATGTTGTATATGCGTGATATTCATGCTTAGAAGTCATATGTTCTTTCATTTCATAAAATATCAACTTGGCTAAGTCATTCTTTCATTGTTAAAGGGTTGCAGATACCTTTACAGCAAAGTGAGGTACCCATGATGTTTTCTGTCTTTTTGGTATTGAAAGAACTGGATGGTTCTGTATGTGGAGCTTCCTTCATCCATTATCAGTTTTAATTGACTTTGGAATTAAAGGCTCATGACAGATTCCTAATTATAAATTGTTTTTAAAGAAAAAAAAAGAAAAAAATATCAACTCGCATGACTGCCATCCAACAACTTGGTGGTTTTAATACCAATAACGATAGGGAACACTGGCATGATAAATGCTATGACCAGCACATACAAGCTCAACTATTCCTCATTGATGGCCCGAAAATATTTGATAGGTTTCTTTTACCGTGCTTTTGCCCTAGTTTAGAGTTTAATATGTGCCCAGAGCCCTCATATTGCATTGATTTGTTTCTTTGATGGGGGTGCACAATCATGATCCTGATTTTGACAGTCATTTTTATTTATTTATTTATTTTTTTGATTTGGAGATAGTTCCCTTGCCAAAATATAGGCATCATTTGGGGATTGAGGACGTCATATGTTATATTGCCAATCTTTAGGCAAGTAGCTTTGGGCAGTTTGTTAATTTTCAATAGTCAAGAATATTGAAGTTACCGTTAGAGATTCATAGGTTGTAGTTGGGAAATTAGTATTAGATAGATGCTAAAGTGGAAATGTTGGTTATCAAACTATCATTTGGTTGGATGGAGAGGCATTTGAGGCTTTCTTAGAATTGCCAATTCTTCTTATGCCACAGGTGGGGTATATCATTATGGTTGTTCAAGTGATTGTGGTTGTGATTGTAATCGATGTTTAATTGCCGCATAAATTTTGATGCCCCCTTGATAACTTTTCAACGATTTTATCGTTATGTCACCTCAATATGATAATTTAATAATTTAACCTCATGTCCAGGCTCTATTTCTGAATGAAACTCATTGGCTTTGAATGTTTTTTGTTTTTAGACACTAATATCTTGTCATTTTCCTTGTCAAGTCTTGTGGAAAGAAGTCCAAACCTCCTAATGCTTTGAAATAATATTTTATCAAGAAATAACCAGGGTTGCTAATTATGAGTCCCTAGCAATAGCATGCGCTACAAACTCAAAATGATTCCTATCAAGTCAAAATTGGGTACATTTGCATGTATTGTTAATCAATAGAATGGTATAGTACTTGTTCTCATTTGTTAATATGTCCGTTTTATCCTAAGCTTTTTGAAATGATTCAAATACAATGCATTTTTGTAGACTGAGAAAGATGCTTACAGAAGAGAGTGAACTATCATTTTCCCGTGAGAAAGTAGTCAAAGTATTGGAAGAGCTTCAGGCCCAGGCTGAAGTAGCTCTTTGTTTTGTTGGCGTAAAGAATTGATGGAAGCTCTCCTATATAATAGCATTCTTTTGCCTAGGAACCTGGCAGCCCTTTTGCAGTTTAGTTGCTGGTATGTATCTCAACTACAATAAAACATAATGCGTCTTAAGTTGTATATTTGCTTCTGTTCTTTAAGTTGCATGTTCAATCTAGATGACTTTTTTAGGACCATTTTTGACCCGGAAATACTAGAAGAGTCAGACTTGCAGATCATCCAGATTCGTTTGTAACTAGTAATTCAGTGATTAACTTAATTTTAGGTTTTGAGTTTAGGCTTTAGGATTTAAAGAAAACTGCCAACCAATTAGTATTTGTTCCATGAATTGGATGTTGAGGACTACACAAAAGTGTTGTAAGCTTGGACTCATTTTGCTCATTGTATGTGCTTTTGAATTCTCTGTTAGAATGAATCACGATATATATATACATACATACATACATACATATATATATATATATTGGGGATAGAGGGAGAGAGCAAAATATAACAATACATCTGGGAGTGAATGTATATAGTGTTATAAATTCAATTCGCCATTTAATCAATATCAATGTCAACAGGTCATTGATATTATTTCCTAGCCTCTTTGGGCTTCGTTTTGAATTGATTAAACAAGGTGTGGATTGATGTTCATGAGGAAAATGAAAAAGGGTCCCAGCCTTCCATTCTCAGGAATCTTACATAATGAACCTATTCTAACTATATAATGGTGGGAGATTTTCAAATGTTGTAAGTTAACCTTTAAGAAGAGAGGTAGATGGGGACCCTGATGAAGTAAGAGCCCATCCGCAGGTTGTACATATGAAATGGGTAAAAAATAAATAAATAAATGAAATTCAAAGTCACTTCAGACTTCAATTTTGAGTTTGTTCTGATAGCCTCACAGATTCAATTTGAAAAATCTAATGCTTTCCATGAAAGGGTAGCAGTTGCTCTGATAGGGCCTTGATGTTGACCATAAAAAAATAATGAAAGGGCCTCTGGCATTTTATAGCTTTTGTTTTTTTTTCCTCCAAGTTATTTTATCTGCAAAGCCAGAAGTAGGTCTGGCTGGTGACTGACACTGATACCAAATGGCCCTATTGATGCAACAGTAACGGTGGAAAATCAGAGACACAGAAAGTGATCTCTTTTCCTCAGTACTCAGAAAAATTTATAGAAAATAAAACGCCATATTATAATTATCTTAAGCTTATTGTTTCACCATTGAGCTTTATTAACACATTATTCATATGGTGGGATAACTTTACATCTGTTTGACCACAAGCTGCTGTGTCCACACGTATAAAAATGACTTACCATGACATAAGATCATGTTTTATCCTTTCATTCTGTGGAATGTGACATTCCAATGAAGGAGAGAGTACTAGGTACAATCATCTTATGTGGTAAAAGCTACAATTCTAACATGGAGATGCTGCATTTAAGTTTAAAAAATAAAGCAATTAAAGGTGTTTTATCAACAAGCGGTTGGTTGAGTAAATCTGGGTTAGGGAATTTCGTATATAGAAATTTTGGGTTGAGGAAGTTTGTAAATACGCATGTTCTAAAATTTAATTGTTTAAGAGATGCATTTGTTTTTTATATAGATGTTTCAGAATTCAAAATTTTAAACATGTATTTGTTGGGAGGCGTTTATTATTTCTCATCTTTAAAAAACGATTACGAATGTCAGGCTACCAGGCGAACCTGTGTGGAGGTACTGAGTGTAGCTTTGCTCTCCCTCTCCCCTCTTAAAAAAATAATAAATGAATAAATTAAAAGATGGAGATAAAACAGAAAAAAAGAAAGGCCAAAGGAAAAAGAAAAAAAAAACATATCGAAGTGACGCTCCACTTTGTGTTGTCATCCATCCATCACACGTCGCATGACTTAAAATCAAACACAACAGTGTAACGGTTTCTGTCACAACGGGGCAACATTACGGGGGTGCAGCCAACCAACCCCAAAAAAAAAAAAAAAGAGCGCGTCAAAACCACATGTCCCCACATTCTGACATCGGCACGTGGAAAACGCAGGGCCACGGCGCTGATTCCTTCTGGTGCTCCCTCTTTTGCTTTTTGGGACTTAGGAGTTGGGACCACCCAGTACAAACATAACATATCTAATGCCAGCATCAGAATGCCAACGCGTGTTCGGTGGTGCATGGCACCATTCATCAATGGCTTTGTGGTATATACGTTGGGGTGGTGCAGGAAGAGATGTCGAACAGCGGATCCTATGTAGTGGATCACGAGAGAGTTTCAGAGCTTTGCTTGGAGGAGGGTGGTGGTGCTGCTACCACCTGCAGTTGTACTTACACTGACATGTGGACCTTTTTCTTTTCTTTCTTTTTTTTTTTTGTTTAACTTTTTATTGGGTGGGCCCGGTGGGACCAGGTGACCTAACGTTCTTGACCATATGAGTTTGTGGAGCTGTTGCAGACAGTGTGTGGACCCCGTTGGTACTGGGTACTGGTTTTAGGTTTCAGTCCCTTTTATCAGTTTAATCATATATTTATATATTTTTCCTGGTACCCTGTTGTACAAAAATCATAATCATTGTGTCAGCCAATTCATTAAAAACACTGAAGAAGAATGAAGAGATGACCGTAACTTTTATATTTTAATTAGGGATGTTTAATGTCTAAAAAAATCCTTAATGACCTACATAGTTATGAATAGTGCTCATCAGAGCCCCTCTGCATTGCCCCATTTTGCTAGTTTACTCTAGATCCGATATAGTAAGAAGATGCCACTTACTGCCCCAGCCTTGGTAAATATATATATATATATATTTTTTTTTTATGTGTACTTCGCGATGTTTTTTATTTATTCTTTTTTCTTTCCCTTTTGTCACATCTTTTGGGCTCAAGATAAAGTGAGAGAGAAAAGAGAGGGAGGGAGGGTTTTGTCCTTGTCAGCTCAAAAGCCTTCCAATTTATGGTTTGCAATTCACATTTCGTCATGTAATTAAGTGGCGGTACTCAATGCCATTATATGCTTATTTATTGTAATTTGCGTTCTTTGACTTTTGGATTTTTCTTTCTTTTTTTTTGTAAATGCAAAAATATTAAAATCATTCTGTAGTTGCAGAAGGGCATTTTAGTTCTTTACATGGTGAAGTTTTCACGTCATTTTGACATAATGCTAACACTAAGCAGTAACTCTTTCAACTAATTTATATGATTTTTACAACTGTTATATATTTTTTAGTATTATTTATATTGTATTTTAACTACATTAAAGTTTATTTTTTCAAAAAAAAAAAAAAGGCACAATCTACGCTAAAATGATATAAGCAATAACGTTGAGTTGAAAATGTCAATCCTTACAAGAGAATAAAGAAGTATTTTAAGATGCACATTACCCTTGTTGAATATTATAATTGCATACAAAACATTATTTCGATAATTTTTGTATAAAAGTTTTAGGTAGCACAGAGCTTCGCTTCTATCATCTTAATAGAGTAATTCCCTCGTAGTGATTATATAATGGATTGAATTGCTGAAAATTCTAATAATGAAGACATTAAATGTTCAAAGCATTTGATACATACAAAGTCGTATATAGATATATATAAATTAAACAGCGATGAAAAGACAGTGATATGTGCACGCGTGCCACCGACTAGAGGCTTGGACGGTTGTGGCCCATCTACTCCCAAACGATGGCAATGAAAATTATGGCAATTAGATTCTCA
>JAJIYU010021342.1:0-10067 GCA_030144865.1 Tinospora cordifolia | reverse complement strand
ATATGTGCTGTTGCATGTCTAAACACATCAAGATTAAATTTACCAACATCTGCAGACAATTTCTAGTTAATTCATACATCGTACCCCTAAAAATCTACAAGCAACAGTCTCATGTACGCTGACATGGTCGGGGACTTGCCATACAAATTGTTTTTAGTATTTGCACCGTAGTACAGGAATATTTTATTCCATCTAAACCTGCAAGGCTGTACAAATGTTGATTGCCCAAAATGATTTTTAGTTTTTTACTGACTGCGCTACGTGTCCCCATTTTCCATTGCTCGCTGCCCTACTTGCAAAACAAAGTTTCCAGATTACGCTTACTACCCACATTTCCAAGCAAAGGCATCGCAAAATTTTGTTGAAGCCTGCACCCGCTCACGCCCACAATCTTTTTTATGCTACATACACCCTCTTGCACCGACACGCCCGTCAAAGGCCGTACAAAAATTTGTTACTATCTATACCCACCTTCACCAAAATTCCGTACAGAAGCACTGAAGATTTTTATTACCATCTGCACCCGCTTGCCAGCGTGTGCTTTGTACTGTAACCCGCACACAGCTTCCGGTGTAGCAAGCACTTGACTCAAACCATCCACCCAACAGGTCAGATGGGAGTAACACCCCTAATGTTAACACGTCAGATGGGAGTAACCCCTAATGTTTTAGCGTATTACCTTCACTGAAATAGTTCTATTGGAGCCTATTATACATCATTTACCCAAGTAAGGTCATAGTGTCTGTAATTGCATTTTAGAAACGCACACACCCAGGCCTCATGCTTGAACTACCCCATCCGGCCTTCACATTCATAGATGCACCAACATGCACTCCCACGTTTGTCATTGACATTTCTCCTAAACATGGCTTGCTTGCCAAGCACTGCACCGGGTTACTCTCATGTAATATATCTTAATAAAGCAATTTGTGTTCTAGAAATAAATGCAGGTACAACCCACCAACAGCCCCTTGTGCAACCTCAGGCATTTCACATAGCATCTCAGACCAAATAGACAGTACCTCTTGTTTGTGTAAGTGATCAATACAGAGGGATAAAAAAAATGGGGCTGCAAAAATATCAATAATCAATTCTCTGCATATTCAATGGCAATTCAGGTTGGGGATCTGTATGATAGCCTGTGGCAGAGTGTTCGCGGCCTCTATTAGCTGCAGATTTCTCTTAGCATCAACAGCTCTAAGGTTTAAGTTCTAAACAGCACATCATCTGCTAGAAGATTAAAAAAAATAACCAAAAAGCCATTTTTAAGTAATAAATGCAAAAAAAAAATTGAGTATTTATATGATCCAATTTTCAGAAGATGTCCAAAAGACAGGCAACCAACTTGGAAAAAGGGATAAGATGAATTAAATGGAAATTTTGAAATAATGAATCATAAGTGAACATTCGTATCCTTCCCAGAGTGAATGAAACAAAAATAAATCAGTGTTCTTTCATTCATGGAGAACCTAAGTAGCACAAGAAAGCTGAAAAAGTAATATATTCCTGTAATAACCCTTAATTAAATGAATAAACTACAGAAGTTGGAAAAAGCAGAAAATGAAGCAATGCTATGAGAAAGATCACCGTATAAAATGTCAGTGCCACACGTTGTACTGTGATTAATGTTTCAGAGCAGCTCTTGCCATTGCAAGAGCTCCCTCGTAAGTAGCATTTCCACCAATAAATCCGCTCATGTGAACAAATACACAGCCAGGTATTCCACTCTCTTTGGATAGTTCTTCGTCCCTCAACCCTCTCCAAGGAGCTGGTAGAGGCCTTCGGCTTTCAAATTTATCAGGAGAGACAGCAACCGCCTGCACTCTCCAACCCTTGCTCCTATCATCCTACAGATGCATGAATTTAAATACCACAGTTTGTTAATATAAGAAGATTTCACACAAATCTCTCATTGCCAAGCAAGACATCCAAAAAACACACAATGTATTTACTTGCAAACCAATGAGGCACATTTTATTACCAAATGTACATCACAAAATCACAATTTTAGTCCTCTAACTCAAGATGAATCAGGATTGGTGATAATGCTTTAGGTGATCACAGTATGAGAACTCTCATAGTTGACAAATCAATTATAAACTACAACCTCAAGATAAGGAGAATAGAAAGCTAAGTAAAACATGAGCAGGCTACCTAAGACAAGTTAAAAATGTTTAACAACATAGCAGAGAAGATAAGGGGTAGGCCAGAAATACTGTGCACAATAATCTTTGCAATTTTTTGGAGAAAAAAATATACATATATTAAATGAGAATAATAAAAAAGGATTGCATATGAAAGTTTAAGAGGGAAATTATCAGACAAAGATCATATATAAGATCCAAGACCCAAAATAGACCAAACCCCACAAAAGACTACCCCCCCTACCAGTACTCCAATTCAAGAGCCACTGAAATATTGAGAACATTTCACTTAAAGATTAAGCAAAAACCCATGTACAAGCATTTAATTTCATCTCATCCCACAGCTGTAATTTCAATGCATCTCTCCATCTTCAACCTTTCCCCCTCTCTAGTAGTCTATGGGAAGTCAAAGTTCCTTTGAAGGTAAATTGCTTTTGGGTGGCTTCTCGCCCTTAGAAGAATTAACACGTGCAAGCAGTTACAGAAAAAAGGCCCCAATTTGGAGCATTTCTCCATATTGCCGCCTCATTTGCTTTCACGATGTCAATCAGCAGGATCGCATTTTTTTTTCTCGACTGCAGCGTTGTCAAAGATATCTGGTACAGCTGGTTTTCCTTCTCTAAAAGCAAGTTTAGCGCACCTTCTTCAATGGATGAAGCTTTGGTTTTCTCCACCTATCTTCATGCTCCCGTGCAGTACAGCAGTAATTTATTCTTACACACTCTTTGGTCCTTATGGCTTGAGAGAAATTTCAGGGTGTTCAACAACAATTCCAAAGATATTGCCAATTTCCGGATAGAGTTAAGCTCTTAAATCTTGGGTCCTTCCATCCCCTTGGTGTAACAGGCCACCTCTAGCAAGTTGGTTTATGAATTAGAATTGTTGTACTGATTCATGATGTAGGATTGTGATATTTTTATTATCTGCCCCTAGTTAGGTGGTTGTATTTTGGGCTGAGAGTGTTCAGCTTTCAATTTATCTTAATAAAAATTGCTTCTTCTCCAAACCCCCCCAAAAAAATGCAATAAGGTGAAACCCCAAAATTTATAATAACAAAACATTTGGATTATTTTGCTTGAAATAGAATAATTTCCAAACATCAAAAGAAATTATTGGTAAACATGAAATCCGATTAGGTATATATATAGGTAGATTCATAAAGGAGGGAATTACCTCATAGAGAACATATTTAATGGCTGGGTCAATCTTCAGTTCCTCTTCAAGTTCAAATAAGTGAAGCTTCCACTGCAAATACACAAATATTGCAACAATCATGACTCAGAAAAATATGCAAGTAAGCAGTGACATAGAGCACATTTACAATATGTCAATCAGATGAAAAGTTTTACATTGGAGCAGCAATTCAAAATTAACATTCATCAAAATAAATTAGAAGGAGTCAAGAGTCAAGGCAATTTACACATGCTCTTCTAGGAAATTACAACCAAACTATGTACACCATCATTTGACATTTGAGGCGTAGTAAGAACAATGGGGAGTATATAGTGATTTTCAACTCAAATCATACAACTCAAAGCATATTGCATTAACAATTCAATTTGGGCATAAAATCGCAAAGACCAAAAAAATTAGAAGATTTTATTAATGAATTGCAACGTTCAACTTGAATCATACAAATAAAACCAGAACAATAAGATTTATGAAAGAAACATTTATTAATATCAATCATAAAGTACACAATACTTGAGTAAAATAACCATGCCACCATATGGTTGCAATTACGAGCATAAGAAAATTATAAACAAGAACCCCAATTTAGCATTCCTTCAAAAGTCAATATCCTTTTAATCCATGGAGATATTGATACCCAAGATGCAACTTTAATCTTGATGTTATCCCAAAGCTTTTCCGTTCCAACACTCTTATCCTAAAACATTCATCCATTCCTTTCTAACCAAATCATCCATATGGATACATAGAAAATGATTGATCCTACTCCCATACTACTTAGGATAATGGTACATGCAACATTGATAAGACCTCCTCCGAACTTGATGGGGATCTATACAAGCCCCCTAAAAGCACAAAGCAACTGCTCCCAATATCTTTAGCTATTGTGCATTCTATAAAGATGCGGTTAATACTCTCCTCATCTAACATACGCATGGAGTAACAACGTGATGCAATCAATTGACTTTGATATGTCATGCTCCTTGGCTTCCTCCTAAAATCGTATTCATATGGTACACTGTTGTCGTAGATACTCCTCATGATCCTAGCTCATAGAGAGTTAGGCTCCTTTGCTAGCCTCTATACCCATTTGCTACATAATGTAATGTTCCTCTTACTTATGTTTCCTACTGTCAAAGCCCTTGAAGCTTCCGATCCCCCCTCTCCCCCAAAAACTTGTTCTTAGCAAAAAATGGAGTATGGAATTTGATAAATCACGTTCCTTGCCTTCCTACTTTTGCTCTTGTACTCCTATGGTAGACTGTTGGCATAGATGCTCCCTGTGACCCTAGTCCATGGTGTGTTAGGTTACTTTGCTAGCCTCCATACCTAAATACCAAGTGGAAGTGAGACACCTTTTACCCTAGACAAGGCAAAAATCAAGAACCAACTCGATGCTTGAAGTAAAATTGTTCTGAATTTCTAAAAGCAAAATTTCTAATAAATTGAAATATAATTATTGTGTATATTCTCTTATATGAAGTAAAATTGTTCTAAATTTCTAAAAACAAAATTTCTAATAAATTGAAATATAATTATTGTGTATATTCTCTTATAGAGTTTTAAAATATTTGGTTGCTCTTATCTCAACCTTTTTCTTTCAAATTTAAGGTTTCTTTTAATTGTTTTACTTTATAATGTGTTTAGTTATTCATGTTATATTTGTGCTTGGAAGTACTAAGCGTCTAAGACCGAGACCTTTTATCATGATTTTTGCTTGTTGCATACCCTAATCAACCACTATACAAATAGCCTTTCATGCGCAGTTAGTGCAGAAAAAGTTGTTCATCTTTGAATAAAAACAAAAAATAAAGAAAACATTGAGGCATAGAACCATGATGCACCAAAAAGATGCAATCATTGGAGCATAGAATGAACTATCGTCTTGCAAAAGATGTAAAAATTGTGACAATAATAAGCCAAATAATGAAAATTCATTCTTAGACAAGTAAATGAAACGGAAAAAAAAGCTCTACAAAAAGAATAATGGGATTGTTGACAATAGTGGAAGGTATTTGAACTCGATAGAAGCCAAATAAGTAATTAAGTGATTAAGTGATTATTGTACTGCATGCACAAGGGAGCTGAAGGTTCAAGGCATCCTCAAGGTAAAAAGGTACCTTAATGCTTGAGGCACAAGGCACAAAACGTGGTGTATTTATACACACACAAGGTAACTAAAGGTGAAAGGTATGATTAACTGATGACGGGCCTTACCAGCTGAAGCACAAGAGGCAATGCATGTTGCATGCCCAAGTAAAACCTAAGAGCAAACTTTAAACTAATAATAATAGTAGTAGTAGTAGTACCTTCTTTTTCACAAAAAGAATTTAAAATAGATGAAAATCACCAATTGTTTTAAAATTTTCCTACCATTGATCTTAATATTCATAGTTCATACTAATCTTAGGTTCATTTGCTTTAGTATTAAAAATGAAATGAAGCAATATACATAGAAAGGAAAGGAAACCAAGAAGCAACTATGATGCTTTTATAACAACTAAATTTCAAAGTGTTGACACAAGTTTCCTTCAATGTTTATGATTAATATTGTCCATTAGTATTTATCCGAAAAAATAGGATATTATATATGCAATGATTAAAAAGTTCCGTTTTAAAAGAAAAAAAAGTAAGGAAGGGAGGCACATTGAGACATAATAAGACACACTTGAGTAGGTGTGTCAAATATTGTGGTGCAAATATGTGCTCCTTGCCTCAAGGCATAGTACGATGATGACCTTGATACGAAGCTACTAACTATGACAAATGCGATAACTATGTATAATATGACGCCAAAAATAGACCGATTTAATATCATCCTTCAATTCGAATTAGCTAGGTTGTGTGTCTAAGCGTGCCTCGGTCAGATATATATATATATATGCATTTTAAAATTTAAATTAAGTATTCTTTAGTTAAATAGAGCCCAAAAAATGTCAAAATTGATTATCATTGTAAGAGTGTTAAATTCTACTGATCTTACGACATAATTCTTTTTTTTTTGAAACAGAAACTTTATTGATAGTATAAAAATTACAAACCTGATGAGATATCTAGAAAAAAGCACTAAAATGATTGTACTATTTTCCCCCCGTTACAAAACCATTCACCAAAAGTGTAGTCTTTTCCTAATCTAGAGACCGAGATCTATGTAGCAAAAAGAGTATCGGATCTCTCCCATATAAGCCGGTCTAAATTACATTTGTCCAAAAAATGCGAGCATTTCTTTCTTCCCAAACACTATACCAAATAGCCGCCAATATTACCTTCCAAAATTAATGAGGATTTGCCGCAACAATCTTGTCGAGTATCTGAAAGAGAGAATCTGCTGGTGGAGGGACAAGAACACAATGTTGCTTACTCCACTGATGCCACAGATTCTGCGTAAACTTGCACTCCCCAAAAATGTGCTGAACTGATTTTCCATTATTCCTGCAGAGAATACAAATGGTAGGATTTAGATAATGTTGGGTTTGTTGATTCTGGATATTATCTAATGTCTTGAGCTTGTTTAAGCTCACTAGCCACACTAATATTCCAGCTTTCATGGGGACTTTGATGCTCCATATAAGATCTATTGGGGTGATAGTCCCGTGTGACACTCGATCTAGTATATGATTTCTAAAAGACTTCACAAAAAAACTGAAGGTTATTTTCTGGACTCCATTTGGGAGTGTCTTCTTCATTTATCCCTTGAATCTAAACTCCATGCAAAGAACTTAGGAGGTCATTCAACTCTTCCATATTGTCGTCCCCGATATTATTCCTAATGTACAAGTTCCATCCCCATTGTATGTTCTCCTCTATGGAAGTGTTGGTCTTGAAAGCTGCTATGGTTTCATTTTTCCTTCTAGACATTTTGTATATGTTAGGATATTTATCTTATAACTTCTCCCTTCCACACCAAACATCTTCCCAAAATCTCACATTATCACCTTCGCCCACTTGCCATATAATGTGAGTTCTAAAACTATTATATAAGCTATATATGTCAGATGTTTCATCATTCTCCATAGCCATTTACCCCGTAACGCCACAATTGTCTTGATCAATCCTCCTATGCCCAGCCCTCCCTGCGTCATATCTTTGCATACCTGCTACCAATTTACTAGATTTTGGCCCCTTGATGTATCTTCTGATCTCCACAGGAAGTCCCACATTTGTTTTTCAATATCTCCAACTACCTTTTTTGGAATTTTAAAGATTGACATAAAGTATATAGGCATAGCTTCAAGAATTGATTTCAGCAGCAGCAATCTTCCACCTCTCAACAAGTAACTACATTTCCATCCTACAGTTCTATTCTTGATTTTTGTTATGATAGTTTCCCAAAAAGCAGTCTTATTTGGATTTCCTCCTAGAGGCATACCTAGATAGTTAATAGGCCATTTTCCTAGGGAGACTTTCATCTCAGCTGCCATAGAATTCACTTCCCCAGTGCCGATACTAATTCCCAGAAGATAACTCTTGTTTCCATTCATTTTCATGCCAGTTAAGAAATTGAAAGTGTGCAAAATATTCATCATCACCTTTAATTCATCTTTGTGGTTGGGAAGGAAAAGAGGCAATCATCAGCGAAGAGGATATGAGCAAGTTTAACTGTTCCTTTCCCAATTGCCATGCCAGTTATCTTCCCCATTTGACCAGCTTTCTCAATAATTTTGGTCAAGGTGTCAGCTACCACAGTGAAAAGAAAGGGAGAGAGTGGATCACCTTGTCTTAGGCCCCTTGATCCATTGAATTTACCTCGAGGTCTTCCATTGATAAAAACTGAGTAATTAACCGGGTTTATACAAGCCCTTGTCCATTTTCTCCAACGATCACCAAATCCTTTCTGTTTCATAACAAAATCCATGAAACTCCATTTGGTCGAGTCGT
Organism: Tinospora cordifolia; assembly: GCA_030144865.1. Taxonomy (NCBI): domain Eukaryota; kingdom Viridiplantae; phylum Streptophyta; class Magnoliopsida; order Ranunculales; family Menispermaceae; genus Tinospora; species Tinospora cordifolia. The sequence goes on along the minus strand of JAJIYU010021342.1, from coordinate 1,854 downwards.
AGGCTTTAACCAAATCAATTTTCAGCAAAAAAACCTTCCTTCTTGACTCTATAATCTTCTACTACTTCATTGGCTATCAATATGGCATCAATAATTTTTTTGTCCTTTACAAAAGCCATTTGATACTCGCTCACTGTTTTAGGGAGAACAGCCCTTAATATGTTAGCCAGAGTCTTTGTTATGATCTTCTAAAGACTAGTGGTGAGGCCGATTAGTATATAATCCTCCACTCGCATGGCATTAATTTTTTTGAGGAAAAGACAGATGTAAGTCTCATTAACCCTTGTATTCACCACAACATCTGTATGGAACTCCTTCAAGCAATTAAAGATGTCTTGTTTTACGGTTTCCCCTGTTTGTTGAAAAAAACGCCATGGTAAAACCATCCGGGCCAGGAGCCTTTTCTCCGTCACAGCTAAAAATAGCTTCCTTGATTTCATCTTCTTCAAAGTCCCTTTCAAGCCACCTTCTGTCCTCTTCTGATATCTTCTGCCATTCCGACCCATCAACCCCCATTTTATGTGGTTCTGCTCCATGAACAATATAGTGAAATGTTTTGTTATCATATGTTGAATCTAACCATTCAATTCAACCAAATTACCTTCCATATCCTCCATTTTTGTGATTGTGGCTCGGGACTTTTTGAGTGATAGCACCTTGTGAAAGTATTTTGTGTTCACGTCACCTTCCTTTGCCTACTTCATCTTAGCTTTTTGCCTTAATTTCCTTTCCTATTTGCATTCCAACTGCAAAATTTCCCCTAGAAGTTGCTTCCTTTCCTCCCAAAAAACAGGCCTATCCTCCTTCTCGATCTTCCTATCCAACTGATGAAAGTCATTCAGAAGGACTGATAACCTAACATCCTCTTCTTTTTTGTTTTTGGGCTTCTGCTCCAATTACGCAGTTTATATTTGAGATTCTGAAGCTTCAACATAATTTATACCCTTCCCATCCCTAAACTTGATCATTCGTCCATTCTTCCCTCATCATATCTTTAAACTTAGGCTGTTGAAGCCACTCGTTTTCAAATCTGAAGGGAGTAGGGCCCCACCGCACCTCCTCTGTATCTAGAAAAATTGGCCAATGATTTGAGGTTAATCTCTAGATACCCCAAACTTGTTGATGACGAAATTTTATTCCCCACTTCTCATTACATAGGAACTTGTCTAGCTTGGACATTGCAAGATTATCTCGCCCACTACTCCAGGTAAAGAGAATATTATTCATAATTGGTTCCTGAAGCTGCATATCCTGCATCCATTCATCAAACATTTTTCATGGATCCCTATTTGTGATTGTTGTTCTTCTTCTCTTCCACACTTCTGACCATGTTGAAATCACCTCCGATACACCAGGGGCATTGGATATTAGCGAAGATTGTAGCTATCTCAGTTAAGCACTCCTCTCTGCCCTCATTGTCACAAGGACCATACACCGCTATGAAACACTACAAAGCTCCCTCACTTCCTTTAATCTTGATAGTTAGAGAGAAACTATCTTCCCATTTCTATATGACTTTCATATTCTAAATATTCCACATTATCAAGATGCCTCCCGAAGAGCCTGTGGCCGAAAGATGAACCCAATCCACAAATCTATGTTTTCGCATCTCTGCAATGAGATTTCGGTCCATCACAGATTTCTTTGTTTCCTGCAGGGAGATGATATCAGCTTTTGAGGCAAAATGGTTTTCTTTATGAGTCTCTGCTTTTCTCTTTGCCCTTCATAAGGAACAAAACGTCCGGATAGTTCGTCAACAGTTACTGGACTGCGATCAACTACACGTTGATCGACTCCAGAAAGTCTCAAACTCTTTCAAATTCCTCCTTCTGATTATTCTATTGAGCACCATTG
>JAJIYU010021341.1:0-10070 GCA_030144865.1 Tinospora cordifolia | reverse complement strand
GTATATCGTATTAAAAAATTTTGCGCACCAAAACGTGGGTCGTCACAGTAAAACTCAACAAAAATTATACCAAAACACTAATGACGATAAGTAGATGCTAGATATGTGGTTAGATTGTACAAGTTTATCCTGTAGATTTTAAAATAAATACTCAAAGTTTTATAACCTTTGGATAGACTTTTGGGTATGTTAAATCCAAATAAAACTATGATTGAGACCTATAGGAATGTAGAGTATGAAAATATGGATCCATTGACACCAAATTTATTAATTTTAGATATCAAATGAATTTTTGGTGAATGATTGATCAATGTGATTATTTATGAAAATTTAGAAAAAATTAAAGAAAAAATAGGATCTGGAAGCTTATTTATTTTATTTTTTTGTTGTAAAAATATAAAATTTGAGCAAAAAATTTATTTTAAAGGTTATTGAGAATATTCGAGCTAATGCGTAGTCATACGTATTGTCTAATACACGTATGTGATTAAATATGAAACATAAATACGTTAGAAATTCTTTATGAAAATAAATTAATTGTGATTTGTGAATATACATTGTTTTTGTGATAGGTTGATTTTGGTACCTTGGAACCTAAATTTTGGAAGTGGATATTGAAAATTATTTGGACAACAATTTTGGTGAGTGGTGATCATTTTTGGCATTATATGAATGGTGATATTATGTCAAAACTATGATTTTTATAAAATTGGAATTAATGCAAATGAAAATATATAATAAGTATGGAATGATGGATTCTATATTACTGGATTTTAAAGTAAATTTGGGAGAGACTGAGTATTATAGCAAAAAGTGAAATAAGTGTCCAGCAGGTTAAGCTGTTAATAGTCTGTGAGTAATTCTTTATCTTAGTTATTTATATGGCATTGTAGATAAAACATTGATTTGAATGTAAGCATGTTATTTATATTGACATCTTTGCATTTGGTTTGAAATGCATGAAATTTTATTTACACGGCAACGTGTTTTGGATTTGCAAGAGCATATCTAAAATGTGATATTATTTCGATGGACTGAGCCATGGGGAATAATACTTCTTATGTGATTATCCATGTAGGACTGAGCCATGAGAAGTATCAGCCTTGCTCTATGTGATAATCCTTGAAATGGTTGTGGAGTGGGTGACAATTAGAGATACAGTCTACTATTGTTCAGGCCAGATAAGGAGTGAGACTGATTCTACTTCTGAAAGATATGGATGTGCATATGTTTTGTTAAATGATGCATTAAAACTAGCATGATCACTATGTTGAATGCATGTATGTATGACTTAAATGTGCATAATGAATTTAAATGTTTTATCTAATTTGATTTTCTGGATGATTATTTAAATGCATGTAAATGTCATTGATAAAGATTACTCACTGGGCATGTTGTAGCTCACTTATTATCTTGAACATTTCAGGAACAGATAAGAAAGGGAAGAAACCGACATAAGAAGGGTAGTCGACTCTTCAGTCACTACTGTGTGCGTAGGTTTAATTATTTTGTGGGTGATATTTTTGTATAATCATAATTATCACTGTATATGTACTATCATTAGAGGGGTTTGGACCTGTTTATACTAGTTATGAGTGAAACCTTGTAAATTATGAACTATTAGTTGTGATTGATGAAAACATGTGGTTTAATATTATTTGTTGTAAACTGTGGATTGATGATGTGATTATTAGGTGATGAATTTATTGGGATAAGTCAAAATTTTAGGGGAGACTCTGTCAAAAGTTTTGGATGAATGTTGAGTAGTATTGAGTGTAAGAGGCTGACATAGTATTATATACATAGATGTAGCGTATGATATTATGTGTCGGTCGTGACGTCACTGTTATGAAGTTGGTTGCGACACACCCCCTTTGGGAGCAATCTCGTCCTCAAGATTCACACCTTTGGTACACACAGGGCGGCTTTGATACCATTTATAACAACCTAGGCCTACTACATACCGGTATTGTTCCCACCTTAGCCACCATTGACTAAGTATAGGGTTGTATTCTTGGTAAGACTTGAATTTAAGTCTCCCAAAAGTGCTGGGCACTAGTAAGGTTCGCAATTGCTCATTTAACCCAGGAATCCCCATAGAGTCGGACCTATGTGGGATATTACAACAGTCCACCCCAAATGAACTGTGTGCATAAGCAAATGGCAGAATTGTAAAATGAAGCAATGGCAACACGATAATTCACAACACAAAGGCACGGTTCGATTGGAATAGAAGAATGGAAAAATCGATAATTACGGTGCATAAATTGAGGCACGATTGGAAGACAATTTGGAACATGAAATTTATGGCGCATGAAGTGATAGCAAGATGGTAAATAGAAGCCACATAATATGGGCTCAACTGGAAGAAAGAAGCAAAAGGGGCTTGGCAGACTTGTAATTAATGCTTAAAAGTAATCGCTCGACTGGAAATAAAAATTCAAGAACTAGAAAATGATTGCGATTAGGGGTGTTATGTGTTAGAGTTTAACTAGGTTTTGAGGGTGGACAATTTATAAATAGACCCCGTTCTAATTTTTTTATTCATTCTTCTCATTACTAGTGGAGAACTCAGTCGAGAATTCTTACAATTTAGTCGAGTAGTTGAGTCTTCTTTAGTGTTTGGCTAGCAGAGAGGATGAAAAAATAAAAAAAAAGGAGAAAAATGCAAAGAACAAGTTCAAGCTTCTAATATGGTTTTTTTTATTTGTTCAATTCTTTGATTTGTGATTTCTTCACTATGTCTGGCTAAGTCCTTTTAATTTATATGATGCGATTTCAATTGTAGAAATCTTAAATTCTGATGTTCAATTAATCTATTTTTATGTTTTGTTTTCTATTTTGTGTTCTTAATGCTTTTTATCTACTGGTCATAGATGGATTAATCTCAGATTTTTAAAATAACTTGAGAGAGAGGTTTAATAATTGGATAATCAAAATATAGGCCGAAAACAATCAATTGACCAGGAGGTTGTTGATTCCTTAGGAGGTTGCATAGGAAATAGGATTTTTATGTATTAATTTGTTGACTGTAAGCCTCGAGAGGGGTTATTATGAAAATTTGACTAATACGTATTAAGGCACCTCGGGAGAAGGTTTTAGTGAAAGTGCTATAACTTACAAAATTAAGAATCAGATTAATTGAAATAAAAACTAAGAGGGAATATGTGTGATTTCACAATCCTAGATACCAAATTCATAAAGTTTTGAATCTAATACTCGATTGTTTTTAATTTGCTTTTAATTTAATTTAAGTTTTCAATCTTCACTTTAGTTATTAACATTAATAAAAGTCATACTAAAATTAGATAGGGATTTGAGATTATTAATCATATACTGTTCCTTGAGGATGATATCCCGTTATTCATCGCATATTGCTATTGTGATCTTGTACACTTGCGGTGATCCCAACAAGTTTTTGGCACCGTTGCTAGAGAATGATGTTAATAATCTTAGAACCAATTGAAATTAGTCAAATTTTACTTAAGTCATTTTTTATTTTATTTTATTTATTATTTAATTCGTTAGCTAGCTAACTTGATCTTTTTGCTTTGCTTATGGTGTTTTAGGTTTTGGATGAGCAGAAACTTAATTGGGCTGAATGATCCAGACTTGTTCAAAACACTTCGACAGATTCAGTTGGAGGTTAAAGGTCATAGATTTGATATGGCTAAGAGTCGTAGATCTATAGTTGGCACTGATGGTGAAGCATCACTTCGGGAATTTTTCAAGCTTGTGCATAATAAGAATTACTCTGAAATTACTCGCACACCCATCAACGTCAATGTAACATCTCGAAAAGTTTATATGAAATTTAAATTTCCATTTAGAAAATTATACAGAATTGACGAATAAAAATTTTGGCAAGTCTTAGTTTACCCAAATGAGGAATAAAAATCAATTTAAGGGATTTTTGGAAGAAAATATATGAATATAATGTATATTATGGGATATCATAGCTAAAATTACAAGGATATGTGCAATTTTTGAGAAAAACAATATTAAAAAGTCAATTGGGATCGAGATTTGGCAAAAATCCGAAAAGAAAGCAAGAAATTCGGCTGAAAAAATAAAAAAACAAACTTAAAATACATCCTACAGTCCACAATCGATCTACCAAAATCCAACGAACGGGATTAAATCCAAACCGAATGCCCGGGTGCACCGGATCATCAAAATCCAACAGCCAGAGATCCGCGTACGAAACTCGAGGTCGATCTCACAAATTTGACGATTGCAGGATGATCCACACCAATGCACGAACACATTGAATAACGAGGATCCAACGAACAAAAATGGTCGAGGAAGATCAGACAACCACGATCAAAGCCACAGATCGAGCATCGCGAACACGCAAGTACGCTCCAGCGTGCGCCGGTTGCAGCCCTCTGATCAAACCCGTATGCGTGTCTCGAGGAAAATCCTAGGAACCGAAATATAAAATACGAGAAAAATTGCAAAAAATACTGAAAAATACGAAAAAAATAACAAAAATTATTGAAAAATAGGTTTCTAATTTCGAAAATTATTTCTAATATCTGAAAAATCTGAAAAATACTCATTTTGCTCCAAAAAATTAGAAAGTACAAAATTAAGGAGAATTAGGGTGTTTTATTAAAAAAAAACTCAAAACTTTCTATTTTTCTTCCTTTGAAAACCTATATAAACCCCCCTAGGCTCTTAATTTCTTCATTCCAAAGATAAGAGTTAAAATTGCTTCTTATTTTCTAAGCCTTCTTCTTGGCACCTCTTCCTATCTTTCCATTCTTGTGTGTGTGAGAAGTTCTTCTCTCGAATTGGGAAATTAAGTTGGGCAATCTTCATTGACATTAGTATGTGGGGAGAATTACTGTTGAAATTTTGAAAGAAAAGTGTCACAAGGTGGAAGTGATTTCTAGAACATCCTTTTGTTCTTATTTAAATTCATGGCATGCTCATTGTTTGTGTGTTTTTCACTAAATTCAAAGATTTTCAATTTCAGTTCTAGAATTTTAAATGTTTAATTCAGTATTTCAGTTTTGATTCATGTTTGAACAATCATATCATCCATGCCATGTTAGTATCATGCTTAGGCTTTTAAATATAAATATGATGCGTGTTTTATGAGTGTATCATGAATTGACTATGTATATTCTGAATTTTAGTTTGATTTCATATTCTGAAGTCTATTTTATGAGGTCATGATATGAGAATTAATCTAAGACGATGGAGATAATAACCACGTACTATCATAGTGGTCAAGGCGACACTATGGATGTTCTTTTCATATGAGTTAGGTCATATGGTTGTCAAACCTAAGTACTTGAGGGTCTTGTACCACTGGTGGGTTACCATGTGTAACGGGTTGATGCCGTGCCACTAACGAGTTGATGCCGAGTGTGCCCTATTTACTTAGCTAAGAGTATCAAGGGATTAAAGGCCATTTTGGTTTGAGACTCGACTTGAACAAATTGTTGTTTGAAACACCTAATGATTGCAAGTGTTTAAATTATGATTGTGTTATGAGTTTGAATATGAAAGATGGTTGTTCAAAAAGGATCCACTGGGCTATGTGCTCACTCCTTCCTTTTTTATTTTTTAGGAACATGAAATTTATGGAGCAGTTGAACATGAAATCTATTTTTAGAATTTTTAGGGCATGTTGCCCAAAGTTTTTATGCTTTTCTACTAAAAAGTATTTTGAAGTATTTCGCTATAACAATTAGTTCTTTTTTTAAGAGTTTAGTACTTTCAATCTCTATTATAAATAAAATAGTTTGAATTTCTTTATCTCTTTTAATTTGCCTTGATTTTATTAAAAATTTTGTATTCTTGAATTTTATACAAAGGCACGAGATATTGAAAAGAAAAGAACAAGTGTATGTCACTTGTAATGTAGCACCGGCCCGACCCGCTGTTTTGTTAAGTCCACTATCAAGAGAACGGTGGCAATGTAAACTGCTTAACAATACGGGGGTTGGGGTGTTATAGTTAATAATTTTGAGTTGAAGCCTTCTTTGATCACTATGGTGCAACAACGACAGTTTGGGGGCTTAGCTATTGTAATGACCCGTATCTTTGGACATTGAGTCAATAAGTTTAACATGTATTTTCATGTATCAAATAATAAATTATAAATGAGAATACATGATTTTACAGGTATTGTATAAATTAATGTGCGTAGTAAATGGTAGTATGTGATTTTCGGTAATGACATTAATTAATGTGGATATTGAATGAAAAATAAAATAATGATAATAATGGTAATAAATATCTATTTTTGCATTTAACATTGCATGGGACCCACCATAAATTTATTTTCATCTCTCATTCTCACCCATTCCATAAAAAAGGGAAAAAAAAGGAAAAGAGAAGAAAAAGAAAGAAAAAGAGGAAAAGGAAAGTTATTGTTCTCGAGGATCCGACACTTTGGGTAATTTATTTTTACCTCTTTTCAATTAAGAATTATTATAGAAATTATGAATTACAATTTTTATAGTAGAGTTTTTAATAAAGGTATTAGTTTGTTGTGCGATCCAAAACTAGGATGTATTTTTTTAGAAATAAAACTACACAATATATATATATATATATATCATTGTATTCAGATTAACGAGTATAATATAGATATGTACTTTATTTGTGTCCATTTAGGCCCTAAGAATTTTTGGTAGTTGAAAATTGACACATAAGGGATATGCTCATTAACACTAGAATTTTAGTTGGAGGGTACTGAAATGTCCATAATAAAATTCTGAACTCAATGACACTGAAATTAAGATTTTTGGAGGTCAATTTATATATAAAATTTACATTTATATGATTTGAGGATTAATTAATAAATATAAAAAATGTATATAGGGTAAAATAATGTTAAATAATAGAAAAAATGTTATATAATATTATATAACATTATGAAATACTTAATGGAAAAAAATGCATAACATAAGAAATGATTAAATTTTTTTTATTTACTGCATTGAACAGCCAAATTTATGAAAATGGCTGATTATTGTCTATCAAAGGTGGGATACATGTAAACAATACGTGTTTTTGGTATTTTGGGTCAATGTTAAGGGTTTATTGGCACAAATTACCTTGTTGACTACATTGACCCTGTCGATCATATAGGTCAGCGAGTATTAGGCCTGATTAGATTAATTGTACAAACCACAATTGATCGAGTCAATCCTTTGATTGACCAAGTATCATAAAGTTAAATTTGAGCCAAGTTTCATGTTGATATTAATAAACCACGTTGATCACACTGGATCAAGCGTTAGCGGAACGCGACCAGTCACTAGAGGAGCACCAGGAGTTGAGCATTCTTGTGAGTAGTGTTTTCTAATTTATCACTCAACTTGTCATTCTGTCATAAGTAAACCGTTATTACATATTAAAATACATTTGCAATCTTTAAATGAGTTTTGAATGAAAAAATGTGCAACAAATCTCGAGGTCTTAGGTGCGGCTTAGGGTATTGGATGTGGTAGAACATTGAGGATGAGTGGCCGTCATACTTGGAGGTATGTCCTGGGCAGGTTTATCAATTGGACTCCCCTATAGAGGATCTAAGGCTGCCTACATGAGGTAGGAGCTAGCGGATCCCTATGATATAATATGAGAATATGCTTAACCGTCGGATACAGCCGATCGAGTGGATTTATTGTTGCCTTGTAGGCTATTGAGAGCTTTGACGTGTGTTTTTAGCATTAAAACCATTTTCAAAATGGAAGGTGCACGATCGTAGGGTGGATTTAACATTTATTATTGTTGCATTCAGTCGCATTATTATTATTTTTGTGCATGCATACATGACATTGTTTTCTAGAATTCTTGTTTTAAGTCATAGATTAGGCTACATTACTCACTAAGCCATTGTGGACAAAAATGGCTCTCTATTCTAACATTTCAGGTTCTTCTTCTGCTAAGGATAAAGGGAAGAAGGTGGTCATTGTGTAAAGCGCACCTCTTTTAGTTTTGGTAGGTTTCCTTATGTTGTTTACTATTTTGAGCGTTAGTTTGATGTGTAAGAAGTGATAAAAATATTGTAGATATTCTGACTATTATATTTTTGTTACTGCTATATTTAGGAGATTATATATGTATATAGTTGACTTTTGTTTAATATAAAATAAAAAAAATATTTATTTTAATTATTTGTTCTAGTTGCTTTCGCATCTCTTATGATTACTCTGATAGTGTTGTGTACAGTGTTGTGAAGAGGTTTAACAGTGTTCGGACGAGCTCTAGTTGGGAAAGGGTTTGTTAGAACACTGTGCCGGTTGGTTCGTCCTTCTAGGGAAGGGGTCCCAACAGCTACTGAAGATCCTATGGCCTCTGAACTCTTTTATGAAAGTATGTGATATTGTCAAGATGAATGGTGTGACTGAAGATCAATTGAGATTGAGACTTTTTTCCTTCTCTCTAAGGGACAAAGCAAAAACATGGCTACAGACACTCTTACCAGGTAGCATCACCACCTAGGAAGATATGAAACAAAAATTCTTGCTGAAATATTTTACTCCTATGAAAGTTTATCAACTAAGGGGTGCAATTAGTTCATTCAGGCAGAGTCTTTTTATGAAGCATGGGAGCGGTTCAAAGACTTATTGAGAAGATGTCCTTAACATAGCTATCTTCCATGGCTACAGATTCAGAAATTCTAAAGTGGTTTGACACCACCTACAAGAGCCTTGGTTGACTCAACAACTGGAAGCTCTTTGATGGGAAAGTCTACTTATGAGGCTACTCAGCTTATAGAGGATATGGCAACTGACGCTTATGGTCATGGTTCTGATAGAGGAGCAGTAAAGAGAATTGGATTATATGTGGTTGATAAGATTACAACTCTAAAAGTACAGATAGCTTCTATAACCCATCAGATGAATGCATTGATTGAGAAATTTCGTAATGGCCAGTTCGACCACAACATAATCAATCTATTTTGGCCATAGTTGAAGCTCACAAGGCATCCTATGCAGAAGAAGCATCTTTAGAGTAGTTGAATGTGGTGAACCAGTTTGATACTTATCAAGTTTAGCAACAGGGATACAACACTCCTCAATATTATCATTCAAGGATCCGTCAACATGAAAACTTTTCTTATGCCAATAATAGAAATGTTTAGCAAGCCCCACTAGGTTATGTCCCTCAGTAGAGCCTGATTGAAAAGAAACCATATATGGAGGACAAACTGGCTGAGATCATGAATATGTAGGTTCATTTCTTTAAAAAATTGACTGGAAGATTTGATCAGAATGATAACAGAGTTTCAAGGTTGGAGGTTCAAGTAGGGAACATAAATGCTATAATCAAGAACCTTGAGACTCAGATTGGATAGATAGTCCAAGCAATTTCCAGTCAGGAGCGAAGCTCTTTTCCTAGTGACACTCAGGTGAATCCTAAAGAAAGTTGTCATACCATATTTATAGGAATGGGAGAGAGATCCATAGCCAACCCATTCCCTCTAACCCTCCTATGCCAGTTGATGAGCCTACCCATTCCAAAGGGTCGGTTCTTACTCAGCCAAATGATCCAGTTACTGATGATAAAAAGAAGAAGGGCAAGTTTCTTGGCATTACAATCCAAGGCCCCAAAAAGCTTGAGCCCTCTCCGTTGCCTTTTCCATAGAGATTTTATAAGAAAAATGTGGATGATCAGCTTGCACGGTTCTTAGAAATATTTAAAAAGATCCACATTAATATTCGATTAGTGGAAGCCCTATAGCAGATGTGTAACACCCCAATTTTCGACCGGACCTCCGTTCATGTATTATGTCACGTGTGGATCGTCGTCTGATGAAAATCGAGATGCTACGTTAAGTTTCGTTTTGTAAAAATTTTTTCTTCAAAATCAAATTCATAAACTTTTAGTTCTTAAGTAAATGTCTGACAATCTCACATACAAAACCAATTAATCAATTCTATTCATTGAGACGTTCGCAGGGTTTCTCAAAATAAACATCATTAATGCAGCGTAAATACTTTAAAACTATTCATTCGAACCAAAATCGTTAAACAAGTAAAACCATTTAAATATAAAAGAATCGAAGTTAAACCAATGTAAACACATTAAAACAGTCCAATATC
>JAJIYU010021340.1:0-10103 GCA_030144865.1 Tinospora cordifolia | reverse complement strand
TTGAGCTGATAGTGGGTAAGCCTTGTCCCGAGTAAAGCTAAACATTGAAAGGGAGATGGGTTATCCCGTTCTAGAAAGCACGGTTACTAAGTAGACTTCAGTCTCGCCGTCCGATCTGGAGGTTGTCCCACCAGCTCATATGAGTAGTCGGAGTTGAAGAGCACATTCATTTTCTTACGAGATAAAACAAGGAGGTGGTAATTGAAGGCTAGAAATTCACTATGGTCTAAATGAGATGCCAACAAGGATTTGAGAACCTAGGTCTAGGGAAAAGACCTTAAATAGAGATAAAACAATTGACTAAAGAAAAGACAGTCATTTTCTCAAGTCTGAAAAAATATTTTATGTCTCAAAGGGGTTCAAACTTTAAACCCAAGTAATTCGACATGTTCAAAAAAAAAAAGAGATAGCCACCTTGATGATCATTTTATGACTAGCGAAGACTCACAAAGATATATTGCGCTATTTACCAGTAAGTGGTATTATTAGACTGATCCTTTGGGGGAAATTGTTCTTCATTTTAGATAATGAAATCATTCCAACCCACATAAATACGATCTCTCTGAGATATACGGTTCATACCGAAAAAAAAATACGAAGTTGGGCTAACATGGAAACCTTGCGCAATTACTTTATTAATTACTCCAGAAAGGTACGAAGTTGGACGATTCCGTCAACCCAACGTTGATGATCATGTGCCTCCGATTGCCCTGCCCAAGATCATGATGGGATTGAATAGTCTAGGTTATTGAAGTTTAATTACTGTGTTATATCCTCATTATCTCTTTCCAACACCATTCCCAGCAGTAAAAGCGATAATAATAATAATAATAGTACTAGAAAAAAAAACATTCGACCCCTCGTTTTGGTATTTTTTTTTGAGAAAGAGTACACAGAGATCAAAACACAAAAAAAAAACCAAAGGAGAACTTCTTCTCATTTTCCTTCTTTTCTTCTTCTTCTTCTTCTTCTTCTTCTTCTTCTTCTTCTTCTTCTTCCGTAAAGAGGATTGTTGTCACTGATAAGACGAGTACTCTCCAAAACCAAGATCTTGATTCACTGGCAAGAGGTTTTCCATACATCTATTTCCTGCTTCATCGGCAATATAAATATTGCACGAAGATAAAGATGCTGATGACGAAGATTGCCCACTAGCCCATCCATGATCCGACTCTTCCATACACCTGGATGAAAACCCTACATTATTCGACATCAAATTTGGTAAAGACCCAGCATTAGCTAAAACATTAAAATTAGATACAAGAATATTGCCAGGGTGACCAGGCTCAATGGTAGTAGCAGAAGGATCAAAATCAATGGGATTTGGGTTGGAAGATGGCCTCAAGCAACTAGCAGAAACTATGCTCTTCAAGTGCCCAGATCTTAAATCATTGGAGCAAAAGAAGTTATTGATGTTTATGCTGCCATATGTAGGAGACCTATTGAGGAAACATCAACACACGTATCAGAAACAAATTGAATAGGTGATAACAAAGTACTAGTACTACTGACAATAGTAGCATTTGAAGGGTTGCTACTGGCATCATTGCTAGGAAGTGAAGAAAGAAAGGGAAAAGTAGATCTTGGACAGTAGACGAAATTGGTTCTAGCCTGAAGACCTTTCATGGAGATAATAGCTTTGTCATAAGCAAGAACAGCTTCAGTATCAGTATCAAAAGTTCCAAGCCAGCGCCTTCCTCTAGTTAAATTAATCTCTACAGTGTATCATTCCGAAGATCACATTCTTACACCAATAAACCTTCTTAGTTTCCTTTTACCGTACCCTCTAATGACCTCTTGATCACTAAAGCCACTAGCTTGAGCTGTAGTCATTGTAGATTGGATTGGAGAAGGGTTTACTTAAGAAAACTCACTAGTTTCTTGAATCTAATATATCTTAGAAATTTCTCTAAGTTTTTTTGAACTTGAAGGAGGATGAGGAGATTCTGAGCACATCGGGTTAGAGATTGGAACCTTCGATTCTGCTAGAGAAACAAAGACTAAATCAGAATGAGTAGATCGAGTGAATAAAAGATCCTTACCTTTAGGAGGCGATTAAGATTGAGACATCCGTGCTGGGGCATTCGCAAGTGGAAGCTCATCATTTGACGAATCCGAGTCAAGTCTCATCGGTGGTGGACAAACGGACCTATGAGCCAACGTTTTGAACTTCGGCGACTTTGGCACCAACATGGTACTAGAACGCACCGGAGGAGGGGAGGAATTACCAGACTGAGAAGGCAAGGAAAGATCATCATCAGAAGAATCTGAGTCGAGTTTCAATGGTGGTGGACGAACAGATTTACGAGCCAGCATTTTGAACCTCCGCGGTTTCTGCACCAACATGGTGGTAGAACGTACCGGAGGAGTGGAGGAATTACTAGACTCAGATAGCGAGGAAACCATAACTGAGATAAAAAATAAGAAGAACATTTTCTTAGAGCAAAAGAAAAGGGATGATCAAAATGGTGAAAGGTGCGAATGGACCAAGAATTTATAGGAGAAGGGACAATACTATTATAACGACACTACTACTGTTTTATCGGCAAAATTATTAGGCGTCACTGTTAGAGGCACTATTTTGTCGGCATTACAGACAAAAAACACTATTTTAACGACATAATTGTCGGCGTTACGGTTAATGGCACTGTTTTATCGGCAGAATTATTAGGCGTCACTGTTAGAGGCACTGTTTTATCGGCATAATTGTCGGCGTTACAAACAAAAACACTATTTTAACGGCATAATCGTCGGCGTTACGGTCAATGACACTGTTTTATCGGCAGAATTATTAGGCGTCACTATCAGAGGCACTGTTTTATCGGCGTAATTGTCGGCATTACAGACAAAGACACTGTTTTAACGGCGTAATTGTCGGTATCACAGTCAAAGGCATTGTTTCATCGACATAATTGATAGCATTACTATTGGTGCTACTATTTTATCGGCGACATTGTTCCTGTTAACACTAGGATGTCATGTTCATACCTTTATTCTATAAAGATAATACACTATGGACTACCACCAACTAGAGACGAAGAGTTCAAAATTGAACTTTACTATGGAACTGACCCTACAACTATTTTAAAACAACAGTAAAGAATAAGTATCCCCTATCTATTCAATCAATCAATCAAAAGAAACCACCCAATTCTTAAAGATTAGTCTTAAGCTAAATCTCGTCACCCAAAATACCTAACCAAACAACATTGACGTAGACAGGTACAAATCTCGAGGATGAAATTTATTGTAAGGAGGGTAGGTTGTAATACCAGAAATTTTAGTGACATAATAATTGTAATACCGAAAATTTTAGTGACATAATAACCGAAATTTGAGTTTAAAACACATATACGTATATATTTATAAATACATATATATATATATTTCTCATTGACATGCAATTAACTAGTTAGCATAGAAGTATAAAGGAATATACATTGATTAATAATAGACATATAGAATTGTTGGGTAAATAAATGCTTCTTTATTTGAATAAGAAAATAGTATTTTTAGTATGATATTAATATAGAAAAGTACGTGTATAAAGTATTAATTAGATGCACTCATGAAAATAATATTTCGTTTAGTATGATGGTAATATACATAGAGAAGTAATGTGTAAAGGAAAGAAATTCATGAATGAAATATCTCATTTGTTGAGATGTTAAAGTGGGTATGTGTAGGAAGGAATAATCCCACATTGGAAAGATAGAGACACTATTTCGTTTAGTATGATGGTAATATATATAGAGAAGTAATGTGTAAAGGAAAGACATTCATGAATGAAATATCTCATTTGTTGAGATGTTAAAGTGGGCATGTGTAGGAAGGAATAATCCCACATTGGAAAGATAGAGACACTATTTGGAAGATAAGAGTTGAAAATTCCTCTTGCTCTCTCTCTTTGCCTCATTCTTGGCAACCT
Source organism: Tinospora cordifolia (assembly GCA_030144865.1). NCBI lineage: Eukaryota > Viridiplantae > Streptophyta > Magnoliopsida > Ranunculales > Menispermaceae > Tinospora > Tinospora cordifolia. The sequence goes on along the minus strand of JAJIYU010021340.1, from coordinate 6,175 downwards.
TAGTTCTAGTTCTTCTTTGCTTGAGCTATTCTAAATAGTTCGCGAAGTAGTAGCCACGAAGTGCTACAAATAATTTAGGAAGCGATCTCGAGGTGAGTTTCTTTCCTTTCTTTTAATTTATTATTTTGACTTAGATGATGCTTGCTTGTTTGGTTAGCTTGATTTTCGTTGCTTTTATTCTTGTTCTTTACATTTATGTCATTCAATCATCATGTTGCATGACCAAGAGAGTATGCTCTGTAGTTGCGTCTTGTACGATCTTCTACATCAGAAATTGAAAGTCGTCTTCCTGTTTGAGAGAGTATGCTCTGTAGTTGCGTCTCGTACGATCTTCTACATTAGAAATCGAAAATCTTTGATTCTGTTGATTTATCATGTTACATTGTGGTATGTTCAATGTCTGTTGAAATATTTATCTACTATGCTCTTGCACACAAAAGTCAGATTAAATGAGATTTCAATCACGTACCAGTACGACGGACTTTTTGTGTTCCATGTAGAGTTGGAACTGGCTGTCGATACTGACACCAGCATGCAACGGGTTTCAAGAATGATCCCACTGGAAATGGGTTTGAGTTTCAGAATTGATCTCTCTCCCTAGATCTGGAACACAGAGGGTATTTTCGTTCAGTCTAAATTACGACTGAATTAATATATTGGTTGAACCAAATTAATCTTTGAAAGTGTTTGATCTGCTTGCATTGTCTGGTTGGAATAATGGATTAAATAGATGGAATGATTCACTGGGCTTTTTAGCTCACACCCTTATTTTTGACAACAAGAAATTAATCAGCTTGCGAGGAGATTTACCCATTGAAAGTTTTTATTTATTTCAATGTAGGGCACATCGGCCCAAGTGAAATTATGTATTTTTAGCTTTGAATTTATTTTTCGCTGTAATGAATTATTATACTCAGAATTGTCGAATGGATAAATGAAGAATTTTATTTACCATGATGTCATTTTGTACATTGACTAATGTACACAGGAACCCTATTGCATTTGGGGTCTAAGAAGAAGAAAATGTAGCACGGGCCCATCTCCCGGGCATCCCAAGATTGTTGATCAAAGAGAATTGAACCGTCAGATGACGTGGAAGATGGGACTTGGGAGGCGGGGTGTTACACTTAGAAATCGAGAAATTCGTAAAATTGGTTGGGTGTAGTGAAACCCCTGAATGGAAGTCTATATCGATGGGCAAAGGTGGTATGAGACACTTGAACCCGGATGCATTGATGGAAGTTTGGAATTTCACTATGCTATCATGAACATGTAAGATTATATGAATGCCTGATTATTTTGAATGCATTCTTTATTTCATAAATATGTATATCACATGTATTGTGATCATGAAACCAAATCTTGTACCCAACAACATTAGAAGACTTTGAAAATCTTCAAATAGAGCTTAGAAGCATAAACTGATAGGCCACAAAATCAACCAAGAACTTAGAACCTAGAAACATGATAGCACGCATGACGTGAGAAAAGTTATTCTAACAATAGGATCATAACTATGAATAAAGATATGAAAGATGACACTTATCACAAGTTGCAAAAGCATTTAGTATTCGGGTTCTATGATGAAAAAGGGGTTTGTATAACCTAGATTGAATCAAGATTAGATCATGATTCTCCTTGAACTGATGGATATTAAAATGCCTTTTGACTTGTAGATAATGACAAAAACTAGAAGTAATTGCACGATAGAGGAGAATATCGATAAATCTAGGAAAAAGGAGGACAGAGTGCCAGTAGTGGTGGCTCAAGTTGGGACAATAGTGACTATAGATATGTTAGCTGGATTTGCTCAGCAAGTGGTGGCACAAGTCATGAGGAACCTTATAGAGATGCAGAACCAGCCGCTAGTACAGCCACAACCACAGGCACAGCTTCAACCCCAAATTTAGCAGGCTTCGTTACCTAATGGTTCAGTGGCACGGGACAAACTGATAGTAGATGATATAGAACAAAAGAACTTATTGATAGAATTCTAGAGGCTACAACCCAGTACGTTTGAGAGGAAATATTGCAAAGAACTGTCCTAATAGAGCTCTAGTTCCTCCTCAGCAATAGCAGACGCCTGGACAAGATGGGCGTCCACAGCAAAGGCAACAACCATAGCCACAACCACAGTAGAATCAGGGCAGAACCAGAATCAAGGCTGAAACCAAACCTGACTTTATGCTATTAATACCGAGGTTGATTTTGCACCTGCAGTAGAAGGTACTTTCCTTTTGTTGAATGTTGCTGTAAAAGTCTTGTTTGATTTGGGTGCCACTAAGTCATTTGTGTATTAAGAACTAGTTAAGAGATTGCAACTAGTGACATCCACATCACCAAAACCATTGCATGTGTCCACTCCCATAAGAGACACTGTAGTTACTCAGAAAGTTTGTACATGTGAATTGAGATTTTGAGACAAACTAATAACTACCGACCTTAGATTATTACCTTTCCAAGGGTATGCTGTGACATTGGGTATGCACTAGTTGACTCAACACCAGGCTCAGATTGATTGCTCAAGACGAAGAGTCACATTAACTCTACCATCTGGAGAGTTAGTAAAAGTCAATGGGGATATGTAGAGTCTACCTCAGAGTCCTATGACAACCATGTTACATTGTCTAAAATAGAGTAAGGACTTTAAACAATCGCTAGAGGATGATACTAGATTTGGAGAACCTAAGAAGATTTTAGAGATACCCGTGGTACAGGAATATGCAGATGTATTCCCAGATGATTTACCTAGATTACCACCACACAAAGAGGTAGAGTTCAAGATTGAACTATATCCAAGCACAAATCCTTTAGCTATTCCTCCTTATAGAATGAAACCAATAGAACTGATTGAACTCAATACACAGTTGGATGAACTCTGTGAAAAGGGATTCATTCGACCCAGTAAATCACCATGGGGAGCTCTAACATTATTCGTGAAAAAGAAGGATGGATCCATGAGATTGTGTGTTGATTATTGAAAATTAAATCTAGTAACCATAAAGACCAGGTATTCTTTGCCAATGATAGATGACCTATTTGATCAATGGAGGGGCTACTCATTTCTCTAAGATTGATCTTCGGTCAGGCTATCATCAGTTGAGAATTCGAGAGTTAGATATACACAAAACAACTTTTAGAACTCGATACAGGCATTTTGAGTTTTCAGTGTGTCATTTGGTTTAAATTAACGCACCAGCTACATTTATGGATCTGATGAACCCTATGTTTAGGTAATACCTTGAAAAATTTGTAGTGGTGTTTATAGATGACATCTTAATTTATTCCAAGTCAGAGGCTGAACACATAGAACACTTAAAGATTGTCCTAAAGACATTTAGCAAAAATGAACTATATGTTAAGTTTAGTAAATGCAATTTCTTGATGAAAATGGTCAAATTCCATAGCCATGTAATATCAACAGAAGGCATCTCGGTAGATCCCGATAAAGTGGAAGCTGTTACAAACTGGAAACAATCTAAGATTGTGATAGATTTTAGAAGTTTCTTAGGCTTAGCTGGATACTACAAGAGATTCATCCAAGATTTCTCAAAGTTAGCTGAACCCATGACAAAATTAACCTGAAAAGGAGCTCAATTCAATTGGAATGAGAAATTTGAACAATCATTCCAAGAATTGACGAGAAGATTGACTTTGACCCCCATCTTATTCACTCCTACCTACACATTGATGCTTCACATAATGGATTGGGTGCAGTGTTAATGCAAAAGGAAAGGTTGTTACATATGCCTCGTGACAGCAGAAGGTTCATAAACAAAATCATCCAACACATGACCTATAATTAATAACCATTGTATTTGCCTTAAATATGTGGAAACACTATCTTTATGGTGAAAATTTCGATTTATTTTCAGATCACAAGAGTTTGAAGTACATTTGTACACAAAAGAATTAAACCTTAGACAATAGAGATGGATGAAATTTCTTAAAGATTATGATTTCCTATTGCATTACCATCCAGGAAAGGCTAATGTAGTGGTTGATGCCTTGACTCAGAGATTTAACAAACAAGATGAGGAAAAAAGTCAAATGTACCAACTGATTGAGGATTTCAAACTGGGTGTCAACTCAAATGAGAAGCAGGTATACCTTTAAAACAAGATTTGCTAGCCAGATTTCATACATCAAATCACATAAGAGCAAAAGCAAGATAAATGGATCATGACTTTAATTGAAGGAGTTGAAAAAGGCAAATTGACAGATTTTAGAATTGATACCGAAGGCGCATTGAGACTTGGAGATAGAATTTGTGTCCCTCAAGATAGACAAAGCTTAAAGACCATATTAGACGAAGCCCATCAAATGAAATACATGATGCATCCTGGTAAAGATAAAATGTTTCAAAACCTCAAAAAAACATATTGGTAGTGAGGAATGAAATGAGACATAACTAAGTATGTTTCTAAATGCCTAACATGTCAGCAAGTAAAGGCTAAGCATAAAAAGCCCACAGGATTGTTACAACCACTCCCAATCCCTGAATGGAAGTGGGATAACAAGCCATGGACTTTGTCATTATATTACCTTGAAACCTGAAAGGAGAAGATATGGTATGTCATTGTGGATCATCTCACTAATGTGGCACATTTCTTGCCCATTAGATCCACAGACCAAGTTAGTAAACTAGGTGAACTCTACGTGAAGGAGATAGTACGACTCCATGGTGTGCCTAAAACCATAGTGTCAAACAAAGACTTTCGCTTTACATCACAATTTTGGCAAAGCCTATAGGAGTTGGGCACCAGACTCACCATGAGCATAACTTTCCATTATCAAATTGATGGTTAGTCTGAGAGAGTCATCTAGACTCTATAAAACATATTGCGGTCTTGTGTCCTTGATTTCAAGGGTAAATGAAGCAAGTATCTACACTCGGCAGAGTTTGCATATAATAACAGTTATCAAACGAGTATAAAAATGGTTCCATATGAAGTGTTCTATGGTAAAACCTACAGATCACCATCTTGTTGGGCAAACTTTGAGGATCAAGTACTTATAAGATCGAAATTGGTAGAGGAGATGACCACTCAAGTAAAGCTAATTTGGAAAAGGCTAGCTGCAGCTCAAAGTAGACAGAAAAACTATACAAACAAAAGAAGAAGGCCTCTAGAATTTCAGCCGGACGACAAAGTATTCTTGAAGATCAGCCCAAAGAAGGGGATTAAGAAGTTTGGAATAAAGGAAAAGTTGGCACTGAGATTCACTAGTCTGTTTGAGACATTTAGACAAGTTGGTGAGTGGGCATGCAAGCTAGACTTGCCAAACTAAATGTTCTCAATGCATAATGTATTCCATGTGTTGATGCTACAAAAGTACAAACCAGACCCATCACATATCATACACTGGGAGGAAGTTGTACTTTGAGACAATGCAACTTACGAGGAACTAACAATCAAAATATTAGATTGTAAGGTCTAGAGTCTCAGGACCAAGGAAATTTCGCTTGTCAAGGTTCTATGGAGACATCATGATCTGGAGGAAGCAACCTAAGAGCTAGAAAGTGAGATGAAGAACAAATATCCAGGTTTGTTCACCCAAAAATACCTGACCAAACAACATTGAAGCGGATAAGTATAAATTTCAAGGATGAAATTTATTTTAAGGAGGGTAGGTTGTAATACCTGAGATTCAAGTTAAAAAAAATTTGCTTTTCAAAAATATGGTACTGTACTGTGTATTTTGTCGGTAGACAAAAGAACTTTCGGCGGGTACTGTAGCTATAGTAACACATTGTTCACTACTATTCATTTTCATTGTTTTGTGCCAAAAAAATTATCTAAACCCCCCCTCAAACTAAAAATTCATTCCAGCACGAAAGAAATAATTTCTTTGCTTATTGTCCTTTCTTCTATTGTTCTTTGGCTATTCTAGACAACAAATATAGTAGTAGAAAGGAAAAAACCCCAGTTTCTGCATAATGGTAGTGAAGGTATAGTTTTGGACACTTTTTTTGGAGCAACTGGAGGGTTCTACTAATCAAAACATGTATAATAACTCTGCCTAAGTCTCTATTTAAGATTGGAGATGTCGTTCTTCATTTTAGTACGTATTATTGTTCACGTATACGTAGTCTACTATTCACAAGTACGGTATTGTTCATAAAGTATTATTCACTATGACTATTTAGTACTGTTTATATTCACAATTCACAGAT
>JAJIYU010021339.1:0-10069 GCA_030144865.1 Tinospora cordifolia | reverse complement strand
AGGTTGTTAGACTAACTTATACAAGTAATATTTCAATTAAAAAATTAAGATGTAAATACATATTTAATCGACTATTATTTATTTTATATAAAAATATTATTTACTTATTGTTTAATTTTTCATATATTTTCAAATTAATGCAAATCTTTTAAAACTTGAAGTCGTTGCCCTTGATATTATTGTCAACATTAATTATTTGCAATGAAAATAGATGCTGAAATTTATTTTTAAGCTAAACACTTAAGAAATTAATACTATCATAGAAGGAAATGAGACGTTTACGCAAAATCGTACAAAAGCACAAATTTTCTTTGCCATAATCTCCATTAAGATTTGAAAAGTAGATATCTCATTGTAAAAGATTCTATCACCTTATGGTGCAATTTCAAATTATAATATGATCACAAAGGATGACAATACTTCTACGTACTTAAAATAATTGACTGAATCTAAGACTATACGAGTTTAAATTACTTAGCGAATGTAACTCTGCTATATTTAACATTACCTCTTGATTGAGGCTATACTGAGAAAATGACACTGTTGAAGCAACGCTAAAAAAAATATTCAATACTTTTCATGTCTCGAATATATTATTCGACTAACAATATTGAATGCATCAATTCAAAAATTATTTGATAGCTGAGCAAAATAATGAGTTTTTTTTTTTTTGTTAAAAAACCACAATTCTCATCTAACTAGTTTTGCTTCAATTTATTAAATGAATATCATATTATGGATGTGAAAAAGAGTCGTGTTCAAAAAAATTATGGATGTGAAAAAGAGAGAGGATCTGGTAAAGATTATGACAAACAATTTTTAAAATCACTTGGTAAATAAGTTTCATCAAAAAGAAAATGTTAATAGTGATATCACATAGAAAAAGGGCGAAAATACTGTCATAGTTGTGGTTTTGAAAGGTCATTAGGCCCACTTGTGTCATACGCCAAAACATTTTGTAGACCTTTGTGGTGCCTTGATTAAAGGAAAAGACCAAAAAAGTTGTGATGAATTTTGTATCTGAAGATGGCTAAATGGACATGATTCAAATTGGTATTGGGCTTCTAATATTACTATTGGCTTAGCGACCCTCAAATTAAAAAAAAAAAAAAAATATATATATATATATATATATATATATATTTATTTTGTTTAATTATATGGTTGGAAGTTTAAGCAAAACAATAAACTCAATACCGTGGTATGTACCGCAATATTCAGGGCAGAATTGGAAGAATGATGCAACACTAAGATCATATATCTGGGTAGTCAGGCAATACAGTGGCCATGTAATGGCACCTGGCTATAGACTACCATGCTAGTAGAACATAGTACCACAATAATCTGTGAAATTTGTGAATAAACACAAATTTTTAAGATTTTTCTCTCCTATTTTGACTAAGATTATGAGTCATCAATATGAGTAAGCAGTTTTTGAACCTTGGAGAATATGATATTGTCGACAAACAAGATTTTTTTTTGACAAAGTCGCTTATCTTTTTGTCCAAATCGCTACTCTTTTTGTCTAAGTTACTTTTTTTTTTCTTTTTTTCTTTACTTAGAAATGAATTTTGTTTTATTTCTATGTAACTGAGCATTCACTAATTAAGACATGATAGGAGATCTAGCTATTACTTATGGCTCCAATAACGATATTGAAAGGTCAACTTGTCTTCCATACCAAATAATAGTAATATCGGCAACTCAATTTTCTTGAATGCCTTTATAACTTTTATATTTAGTACTTTGTACCTTGAGCATTTAGTATTTGTAACTCCTATAATTTACTATTTTGTAATCCTAAATTTCATAAAGTCCATGTAAAATATAATTTAAAATCTATGTAAAGGGGTCTTATATCTCATGAAAATCATCACAAAATAGAACAATTTTCCTTCAAATTCTTTTCTCTTTCTTATGTTCTAAAATAATTTGAGATTTTCTTGCATTTTTTAATTAGTTCTTGTTAGATTTATAACAGCTTTTTAGTTTCTTAATTTTTGTAGTCTACTAATAATAAGAACGGCAACAATAATTTTTAATTTCCTTTAAAGTATATATTAGGCCCCATATACACATAGTGTACATGGTATATTTATTTAAATATTATTTCTTTTTATAATTTATATGGCACATAATATAAGATATTTTAGTACCAAAATATTTATATAGGTCAATTAGGTATTTTAATTATAGGTTAATTAAGTACCAGGATACTTTTATAGGTTAATTAAGTATTTATAATTTATACGGCACAAAGAAACCAATAATTTCTATTGGGGGCTCAATTTTAGTACAAGATATTTATATAGGTTAATTACGTGTTTTAATTATGCAATTATTTTTTTAATAATGATTTACCTCATTTTAAAACTTTTAATTAAAATAAAAATTAAACTTCGATTAGCTTTTCATGGATCAGAAATAACTATATGTCATTTGACCTCACATTGCTAAAGCAAATTTCTAAAATTATAACCTAAATCAAATCTAAGTTTAATATATTTTAATGGCAATATTTATCAAGTAACCATTTGTCGCATCTACATTAGAAATAAAATTAGCTTAATATATTCGGTATTTTTTGTTTTATTTTTAATAGCGCAAAAGTGGTTTTCCTCTTAAGTTTATCTGTTGTGATTGAGTTTATTTATTTATTACTACTATTGACATTGTTCTTATTATTAGTAGACAATACAAATGAAAAATTAATAAATTGAAAAAAAATAATTAAAAGTTACAATAATTAAAACTGACAGGAGAATAACTAAAATTTTAGATTAATTTGATGTCATCTCACTGTTACTAATAGTTATATCATTAAACACTTATTATTATTATTTTTCTCAAAATGATAATAATTAAAAAGAACAAACCTAAAAATGTAACTGCTAATTTCTTAGTGTGATATATTTTAATTTTTAGTACAACATTACTTTTATATAACTATCATTATGTGCTAAGTCTAATTAAAAAACACTACTATAACCTTTTTTTTGTGTTTTTTTTTTTTTTTTGTTTTTGGGGCTAATTTTATATTTATTTAAAGTAAACTGATCTTATTAGCAAGTTCAAAGCTAAAATTTTCATAATTAGAACTTAATTATTTCTTCAACTGATTACGACTTGACATTTGCATAAAATTTAAGATAATTTACTAATAATATTTATAAAAATTGACATATTGTCAGCATGTAGAATGGGAATTTACATATTGTCAGCATGCTAAAGTTTGTTATGTAGTATGTTGAATAGCTGGTCGGTCCTAATTATTTCAAGGTTGGATTTTTATATATATAAAATAGGTTATTTTAATTTTGAATTGGGTCTTTGATGTATTAAAACATAAATACTTCTTATAAAATATAAATACTTTTTTTATAAATATTATTAGTAAATTATCTTAAATTTAATGCAAATGTCAAGTAGTAATAAGTTGAAGAAATAATTAAGTTCTAATTATGAAAATTTTAGCTTTGAACTCACTAATAAGATCAGTCTGCTTTTAAATATATATATATATATATATGTATATGTATATAATTAGCCAAAAAAACCAAAAGAAAAAAAAAGAAAAAAAAAGAGATAAGGTTATAGAAGTGTTTTTTTAATTAGAATTGGCACATAATGATAGTTAATAGTTGCCCCACAAGACAAAATAAATAATTAAATTATAGTATAAATTAGTTAAAAATAAAATAAAAAAATAATTATAAATAAGGTAACAGAAAGTAGAAGACAACAAAAAAGAAGAAAAAGTTGCAAGCTATAGAATAAGTAAAAAAAATAAAATAAAATAAAAATAAATTAAATTAATTAAGAAGTTTAAAATGAGCTAACGTAATATTAAAAATAATTACATAATCAATGAATTTAACCTATATAAATATTTATATGTACTATGCATATCATAGGGATTATGTACCATACATATAATATATAAAAATAATATTTACTCTACTGATCCCAAATTCTAAAGATGCTATATATAACATTAAATGCCCAGAACTGTGCATGGGCATTAATGTCACAAGTTATAACCGCATGTGACGGTCATACCATGTAATGCAATGCCCGTAATTTTTCTAGTAAGTGCTCGAGTAAATGTCTTATTCTATATGGCAAATAGAAGACAATTTGCTATTACTTGAAATAATTTTTCTAGTAAGTGTGCACTTAACCTTATTACAATTAATGTTTCCAATAAACCTACTGATTCATGTAGTTGAACTGTAACGATTCATATTTTTGAACACTAAGTTGCTGGATTCGATATGTATATTCTCATATATTTTTTTGAATTTTAATAAAAATAAATGAGTTTTTTAAGGAAAAAATATAAAATTTAGATAATTATTTAATTTTAGAAAGAAATTATGAATTTTTAAGAATTTATTTAATTTTTGAGAAAAATATATATATTTTTTTGGATAAAATATGTGATATTAGAAAAATATATAAATATTGAAATTTGTAGTGCATTTGAAAAATTTTGAACCAAATGATGGGTAAAAGAGTAAATTAACAAATATATATATATATATAATTTTGAAAGCAAAAAAGAAGACATGAGGAGATGGGCTAGTGACATTTGGAAGTAAAAAGAAAGAAATGAACCCCAACAATCCACTTCATTTGTCTGTTAACTTATAATATTAACTAGTTTTTTGTTTATCACCGATTATATTGCTTGTTGCCATCTTCTGTTCAACATTGCACACATTCTTTGACATGAATTGCTTTAAATGGTGTAACAGATGTACCAATTTCATTTATCAAATGTGTGCACGACATTACATGTGTCCGTATGTTCATGTAATAAGCCTAATAAATCATCATATCATATTACCTAATAGTCATTTAAGAGTTATATGAAGAAAAAATTGATGAAAATATGTGAGGGTGGTGTCGTAAGTAAGGAGATTACATGATCATTTTAGGACACCACCCTCAAGTATCCTACAAAAAGGTTAAAACTATCAACACCTCGTTTCTTGCACGTTTGAGTATTTTAAATGTTTATATCATTTAACAGTTTAATATATCTGTAACATTGACAATTCGTTAAGCTGTGTTACATATGACCCACAATCATATCTTTTTATTATTTAATTTAGATTATATATAAAATAAATATTTGTTTTTATAATATATATATAAATCAAACTATTTACACTTAAATAAGTTATACGTGATTATTTAAATTTTTGAAAAATTATATATTTTTATTTTTTAAATTTATTTATATAAAATAATTTGTTTTTTATTTTTAGAATGTCACTTTTTATTTATTTTTTGAAAAATATTATCTAACTTTTTTTTTAAATTACATAATATTTATAAAGAAATATTATTTATTAATATTTATGAAATATAATTAAAAAAGTAGTCAAAAAATTCAAAAGCAACAGTTTGAAAAAGTAATATATATACATATATATATGTATGTATGTATGTATGTATTTATGTATTTATGTCGAAACCACTTTCCTAGGCCAATGGGCGGCTTGACTGACACGATAGCTCAACGAACTCATACATCAAATCAAGTATGCCTAGTCACCGTTAAGTCTTACCACATCCACACACATCAGAGTAATCGAAAGATTCATTCATTAACGTGCAAGGGTAAACAAAATAATGCATATCGTTGTATTCCAAAAGTACACATTGACCATTTAAAATTACTAATATACAAAAATGATGACTGACCTCTAATAGGACTAAAAGAAATAGAAGACCACCCAGGAGACTAGGCTATCACGACTACTTTTCCCTTATCAGCTATTGAGGAACTTGAAATGTTAGTAAAGTAGTAAGCTTAATGTACAATGTGGCTCAGTGAGTAGTAAAACTAGCATGTCACAATAACTCATACTCCAAAAACAATGCATGTATGCATGAACAGTAATGACAAGCAATGCACAATAGTAAATTATGTAGTAAAACATTTATAAATAGTACAATAGTTAAAGAAAACAAATTTAAATACATGCAGCTTAAAACTATATTAGGACTAGGGTTCAAATCATTTAAATACAACCCTATGGTCGTTGCTCGAGCGGGTCATGAGTCAGGCGTACCGGCCACTCAAGCGGGCCATGAGCTAGGCGTATTCATTGAATACCCTTACCTCGACGTTCGACCCTCAAGTGTCGTACTTGAGCAGGTCTAGGGCTAAGCGCACTGATTATATGCCCTAACCTCGACGCTCGGCCCTTAAGTCTAATTCAATCATGTCGTGTACCCTGACCCTACGGTCGGACCTTGAGCCTATGGTCTCACGATGAGTGTACAACTACATATGTTCAAAATCAATTAATGTAGTTCAATCACATAAAACCATTCAACCAATGTCATTTTTAATCAAATTTCATGCAAGGAATACAGTTAAAGTAAACAACTAAATCAAACTATTCACCTCAGGTCCTGTGCACCAATGTTTCCTCTACACTCAGCCCAACCCCGCAATATATACTCAAATCTGCGTTATGTTAAACTCAATTTCAATTTCTTTGTGAAACACAACTTAATTTTAGTCCTATTGTCCTTAACTGGTCTTAGTCAACCTAAATTCGATTTGGTCAAACCTGGTCAAGTGGTCAAACTTGGTCAGATTTAGTCAATTTTAGTCAACCTGGTCAAAATTGGTCAATTTGGGTTAAGGTGGACCTATTTGGTCAAAATCCCCTAATTTTTTCATACTTAGTCAATTTTCTACTTTAAGACCTATCTGCGCAACAAATTTGTCAATTTTTTTGCGAGCAATCCGTATGTCAGATTTGTGTGAAACTTTCTAGATATGATCTACACCCTTTAAATATTTTCCAAAATTTTATTTTCCAATTTTTGAACCTCATTTGATACATTTTCTAATAGGGATATTAAGTACTCAAATTTTAGATTTTTTATTTTATCTGCGCAGCAAAATTTTCGATTTTCCTGCAAACACTATGTATGTCATATTTGTGCAAAATTTTCTAGATGCAACCTATCCTCCTAAAATATTCACCAAAACTTTTATTTGAGATTTTTGGACTTCATTTGTCCTAGTTTTCATTTAGAATATCAGATAACTAAATTCTAGCCCTTTTTGTTTTATCTGCATAGCAGATTTTTTGATTTGTTTGCTGTCAATCCGTATATCGGATTGGCACAAAGATTTTCAGATTTTATCTACACCTATCAAATATTTGTCATAATTTTAATTTGTGATTTTTGGACCTCATTTGATACATTTTCTAATGGGATTTCTATTTCTCGAATTACAGGCGATAGGCAGTCGACAATCCATCCGATTGACCCACATAGACTTATTGATTTGAGACAAAAATTTTTCTCCCTATTACTAGTTGTTTAAGGAACACAACCACCAAATTTCAGGTCCATTGAACATGGTTTACTATTTCTAAAAATTCGTACCAGCAAGCACAAAACTTAGGCTTAAACAAATTTTTCAGAAAATTTTTCTAAGTATCATTATTCACATACAGCATGGCATCATTGCATGCTTGTAAAATCACCAATACAAAGCCTTAAAGTTCAAGATTTATACTCTTTTGTAGTTCTCAGTGCCTAGTTCGTGCATCCAAAATTTTAGATCTTTTGGTGTCCCCGGCGTGCTTCGAATGTTGCTGCAAAGTTGCCCCAATGCTATGCTTTTTCTGTCAAAGTCACGAGCAGCCTCTATTCGATGTCATTTTTGACATATTTCGAGAGATCAGTTGGTGTTCCTCAAAAATTGAAAGTTAAAGTAGAAATTATAAGATTTAAAACAAGCTATAATACCTTAATATTGGACTTCGGATGACTTAGAAATCAATTTTGCAAAAATCGGACAACACTTTTTTTTTCCTAGTTTTCTCGGTTTAATAGTGGCAAACAACCCTAGTTCACGGTCCTTTCTACTTCAAACGACAGGAGGTTTGAATCAATGAATTACGCTTTCTTGAAGATGGTACTGAGAGCTTTCTAATGACTATAAGAAAACAAAATTTTGAGTTGAAACAGAGGAGATATGAGTGTTTAAAGATAGCTTGTTCAAATTGAAAAATTGTAGAAAACACAGAAATCTGAGTTTTTGTTGCATTTTGGGGCAACATTGCACCATCCAAATGATGCCACGTGGTCATCAATGTGCCCCGCTGGCTAGAGTCGCAGAGGCTGGTTAGTGGCAATCATAGAGGCTGAAAACCGGCCACAAAACTAGGGCGGCTCCAACAACATTTTTGGGCGTCGGAAAGGAGGGAAAAGAAAGAAAGGAGAGGGAAAAGAGAGAAGGAAGGAGAAGGGGGGAGGAGCTGGGTCAGTTGGCGGCCCATGGGCTTGGGCAGTTCAGGCCCATGCCCCTGGGTTGCCCAGGTGCAATTTTTTTAATTTATTTTCTCTTGTTTTGTGTTATTTCCCTTTGTGTGTGTATATATATATACACGTGTATTTAATTCAATTGTTTTCCTTTTTTTTTTCTCTCAACCTCTTCAAATAATTCTAATTGTACACTAATTTTTTTATTTAACATTTATTTTTCACAAGTTTCATTTTTTTTTCAAAAATTTATCAATTTTCTCTAAAAATCAAATAATTGTCCCAAAAATTCATTATTACTTCTTAAAATTTATATAATTAACCTAAAAATTATATATTTTTTCCAATAATCAATGCATTCTCTTTCTAAAAGTTTATTTTTCAATTAATCCTATTTTTTCTAATTAAATAGGCAAAAACTTGAGAAAGTTAGAGAAAAATTTGTGTATTTTTATAAAAAATCAGAAAAATACAGAAAAATATATATTTGAAAATATGGGTCATTATAATTAATGTATGGATGTACCCTTAGTTAAAGACAATTATGGTACTTTCCTAAGATGATAATCTCGTAATTGTCACAACAAAAATTATGGATAACAAATCTAAAGTACCTACCCGTCTATTAACTAGCAAACAACGTGGTGGTTCCGATACTTACAAGGAGAATTCTTACCTTTGATTAGCTAAGAAATATTTTTTTACATAATTTAGTAAATACGGTAAGCGTGATCTATTGTTCGGATCTAATCTTAGTGCCATAATCTTCTTTTTGACGTATATCACCATCACAAGTATTGCAATAAAAATTACAGCAAGCACCACAACAATCAAGTAGAGAGATGATCGAATTCTCCTGTATGATCGAATTGCTTAGTACTCAGGTGCATAGGATTACTATATATCTGAAAAGAATGATAGATAAAAAGTACAATTAGAAAATAAAAAAGAATGATAGATAAAAAATATTCTTCAACTGCATGACTCATTTGTATGTATGTAATAGAATTATTTAGTTGCTATACATCAATAAAAAATATACAAAAAAAAAAAGATGGGTAGAATTATTTAGTTCCTGTATTGTCAAATTGTCAGTGTTACCCTTTTATATTAAAAACTAAAATATTCTCCTTTATTTATTTTCTCTATAATTAAAATTTTAAAATTAAACTTATTCTAAATTTTATTTCATTTGTTTTACAAAATTTGATTTATTTAAGAAAAACACAACATTGTTTACCTAAACACAAGATCTTTATTTTATTATTTTTATAAACCTTTTTATAAAAAGATTTTTTTAACAAACTAACTGCAGTTAGTTTTTAAATAGTTTGATGTATTATCTCCTTTCAACCCTTTTTTTATCAAAACTAAATACGTTGATCTAGTTAGATAGGTTGATTTAAGTAGGTGAATTAATCTATGTTGACAAGTTGATTTGGGTTATATTAGATTATTAAGTTTATTATTGATATTTTATTATAGACTTAAATGATTAATTTAATAATCATATATACAAAGATAAGAAACAAGACATGAAATTGATTTCCTTAAGTAAAAATAATACTTTAAATGAAAATTTAAATTAATCTTGTTCTAAAATTAAATATTTCTAGTAATCAATTGTTTGTATAATATAATAGATAGGATTTCTTTGTTGATAAAGATAATTGGTAGATAGAAAATACACATTAAATAAATGGATGCCATCGATGTTGAATATTTTTTTGAGTTAAAACCTAAATCAATAATCTCAATGCACTAA
>JAJIYU010021338.1:0-10070 GCA_030144865.1 Tinospora cordifolia | reverse complement strand
GTTGCCTCATCCTCACAACCAGCGGCTCTGCAACTCAACCACCTAAAAGAAAGAAAGAGCGCTGCCCACTACACAACAGGTCCGTTCCTTTCCCTCTCAAAAACCATCGAACGGCAACAGATTACAGAACCTTTCTTCTTTTTGGATTTTTTTTTTTTTTTTTTTTTTTTTTTTTTGGGGTCAAAATCTGTAACTTGAAGCAGCATTAAACCCTGCTCTTGACCTGTTTTCAATCGATAGATGCCTGTTTTCAATTGTTGACGAAGAGATAGATTAAGAAGGAATTGGCGTTTTCACTTACTGGAATTACAATCTTAAATGCATAGATGTTTGTGAGTTCTAAAGTATGCCAATTTTTGCCCCATTGGAGAGGTTTTATGAATAAGTATGCCAATTTTTGCCCCATTGGAGAGGTTTTATGAATAAGTATGCCAATTTTTTGTGAATTTTCTTCTGAGGCTATCTACTTCGTTTGGAACGCTTTGATTCGTTCGTTGTTGCTCGTGCATATGTTCTGGTAATGTGCAAAATTGTAGCAAAAATTTAATTTTGCGGTTCGTGGCCGTGGGGTTCTGAGAAAAAGAGGATGAGAAATGAATAGGAATTTATGATTTTTCCCTTCTTTTAATTTGCAAAGTTTGTTATGATAATGACCCTTTTGAATTAGGTATGGGAATTTCAATTGTAATGCACTCTGTTATTACTCCGCGTGTATACTAAATCAATAAATTCCACTTTTTGTTAATCATTTGAACGATGCCTAGACAAAATCTTTTCCTGCAACTTCATAGAAATGAGTGACAGAGTGAAACGCCAATTTGTGTTTATTGAATATTAACGGATTTGATCTCTTTATGTTTGAAGCTGTATGAGTTAATCTCTTTATCTTTGATGCTATATGAGTTAAGAAGCTTGGTGTCACTCCCTACTGATGCCATTGCTTTGACTTAGTTATTTTTCAAAGGAAGCTATTTCAATCTCTTTGTTTCTACATTTATCTGATTTCTTGAAATTTCAAGTGATTTTATTGGGATCTCAAGGAGTCTATTATGTAATTTATTAATATAGGTTGTGTGACAATTGCTGCTTTGCCTATCATTTTAGATTTCTGTTGTTATGTCAAAATTGATCAGTCTCAGTCATATTATGCATTCAATTATTTTTTTTTTCGAATTCTTGCCCTGTAAAAAGGAATTTTAATGAGAAGATTATCAAGATAGGAAATTGTGCAGTTTGTTAAGACTTAGTATTTGATGATAGTATCGTTGGGCTTGGTGTTATCTGGATCCATTAAATTTTGAGCTTGTTCTTGTCTAATTATCAAAAAATGTTTGTGTTGCTTCACATTGTCTAATCCATTGATAGATTGGAAGGCAATGTTTAAGTTCTCGTTGTGGAGGACTTCCTGGCCTTTTTTTGTACAGCTACTTTTGTCTTGATGAAATTATTTCATTCTCAATTGGAAAAAAAAAGGCTTAGGCTTTATCTATGTTTTTTTTTTGGTCTTGGTTCGTAATATTTCATAGATTGTAACTTCTGATATAATTGTCTTAAATCTGTTTTTGCAGAAAACTGTCACCAGAAGGACTTCATCATAAACCCAAATATCTCCAATTATAAAATATTTGATGGCCATTATACCTTTTGGAAGCACATGGGTAGCTCAGTGGGGAGGTCATCCACAAGTATTTTTGAGACCCTCCTTTAGGAATAGCATGCATACTTCTCAGTATGGGTGAGCATTTCCTATTTCTGTTTTGCTTTTGTTTTGTACGCTATTCATAAAACCAATTTTTTATCGATCAATGCATCTCAAGGCTATTAAATCATTGGTAATTATGCTTTCTATAATTTAAATTATGTAATGTAATTGATTGAATATATTATATAAAACATAAAGAAGCAAACTTCTTAGCAATTTCATCACAAGAATGATAATGTAGATCCAAAATTCCAAGATACTGTATTAGGATTCTCCATTTGAGAAAACTAAACCTCAAAAGCAGGTCCTTCATGTTCATTTTCAATATTTACAATTATTTCTAAAACTAAAATTGGACCATGAGGCCTTGAGAGTGTCTTCTCTTGGGAAGTACAAATGTATAATGAGGCACATTATTTGGTAATGTTCATATTTAAAATCTCTTTTGTTAAAAAAAAAAGAAGGAAAAGAAAATAAAATTAGTTAATTGTATGTATGGCTAGGACATGCGAATTCCAGTGAGGTTTTAAGTAACCTTATTCCTAAGAGTTCTTGAATAGTGCACAAATACTATATAAACATATACATGGGCTTTAAGGAGTTTGCAAGCCAACTCAACTTAGTTAAACTTAACTCGCAACAACATTTTTTCAACGACATAAGATTGGTTCGATGAAATTGGTTCCACCGTCATGTATTCGCTGTCCTATTAAGGACCATTTTTTATGTTATATTTCCTTAATTAAAATCTTCTATGTATTGATATCTAGAAGATCAACACTATTTCAACTTAGCTAGGATGTTTAGAAGCCATTTGAGGAGGCCTCAAAACCAGCAGACAGTAGTGGTTATAGGTTGGTGTTATGTAGCATGATCTAGTGCTTCTCACCCTCTTTAACTAAATGAAGTGCTCATGTCATGTGACTTAGAGAACATCTTTTGTTTTTTTTTTTTAGTTGTTGTACTCAATTTTAAGTATCTTTCAATCTTGGGTAGCACCAATAGGGGACTTTTTGTTCTATTGTCCTATCTAGTCCCTACAAAAGAATGACACAGCAAATTTAACTGGATCATGAGAAGCATTTGATAATTAAAATTCTACAAAGACCCTAATTAAAGTTTATTTTTGAAGGATACGTGAAATGGTAAAATTACCACATTTACCCAAATAATGAAAAATAGATTCTTATTTTTGACAATCAAAACTGCTTCTCAAATATACTAGCTTCTTCCAAAGCCTACCACTTTTGGATGTATATGATGATATTAGAAGGATGGATCTTATATAATCGTATGGTGAAATATCACATGAATGGATATAGGAATCCACATTTGCCAAATCACTTATGTTATAATATGATCCCTTACGTCCTATGTCTCCTTGTTTCTTCATTTTCCTTTGCATGAAGCATTCAGGCTGAATGATTCTATAAATTACATCGATACTCTCTCATATTATAGGTAACATAGGAGACATCTCTATTTTTTTTTTCCTTGGGGTAGAATTGCCACCGCTTAGTTTTCAATTCGTCTTTTATCATCAAATGAGCAACCCATCCTCCTCTCTTTATATTGCATTAATCACTTATTTTTTTTCAGAAATTTATAATTTTGGTTGCTACAATTTTGCCAAGTTATCGTTTCTAATTCTATCTTTTAATTTTAATCATGCATCTATCGTAGCATTTGCATTTCTATGATACTTCTTTTATTAACATATTCTTTTTCATCTTCAAACTAGCAATCTCAATGCATTACCTAGGCATTGTGCTAGAGATGTGATGGAGGTTTGTGCAAATCCTTGAAAAGTTAGAGGGTCTCTCTCTAATTAAAAAAAAGCTTTAAAAACAGAAATGTTCTTTTATAGTAAACAATTGAACCTTGTTCTCCTTAAATCATTCTTTCTGTTTGCCCTAACCACCGTTGAAAAATCTCTAACGATTCTTTGACAATAGGTATCTAAGCTTTGTTCTTTGAACCTTTTAGGTAGTGTGTATTGCAACATGAATTAATGTTTTATGGACATGATTTTAGTTAATATGAAGTGTGTTTTCCATCATTTTATTAAAATTTAAGATCTATAATAAACCTTTTTTTTTTTTTTGGGATTAACATTTATTATAAGCTACTTTTTCTTTTGTGTTAAAGAATCTTGTATCTCATAACCACAAAAGGTGGTCGGTAGCAGACATGACTTTCCCACAGACCTACAAAGTAAGTAAAATAGAGTGCCAAGTCCTACACTAGCCACTGATTGAGTGCCCTATAAAGAGTTCAGAATCATTTACACAAAAGCTAAACGTCATAACAGAGCATGAGAAAAGTCCTAAACTTCCCCCAACCCCTTCACAGAAATTGTAAAAAATTCTAGGTATACACTCTTTCCACAAGCTCCAAATGATAGAAAAGAATAAAACCCTCCAGTGGTTCCGTAGTTGAACAGGGAGGATATTAGTGGCAGGGATGTAAAACCCTCAAGTCCATTCCAGTTGGAAGAAGATTGCATTTAGTTTGTCATCTTTTGCAAATGTTGCTCACCAAGTTGCATTCCCATAACCAATGTTGGATTGTTTTTGGCCCCTTCTTGCATAAACAACAACTGTAAGGAGAGAGGGAGTAATAGGGAAAGATGAAGGTATAGGGCCTGTGAAGAACTAGTTAATTATCTTGGGACCTATAAAGAGATGTTTTTATTGCTCTTCAGCTCACCTAGATAGAGCGGATTGTGAAGTCATTGCATTGGCATTTTGAAAACATTGTGATAAGTCCCAGCTATAGTGGTTAGTTGGCGGTGCTTAGGTTAGTTTATAATGTTAGTATAAATAGTATAGAGAGAGTCATGTATCATTTCTTAGTTTGTCATTTGTGTGAGTTCACTTTGGGAGAATTTATCCCTCTCGTATTGGCGAGTTATATTCTTGATTATTGTTACATTGTTATTTTAATAATATTCTGATGTGTCATTTGAATTCCTATCAAATTTGCTACTTAGTTGGGAACTATCACATTGTTTAAGCAAGAATCGAAAATTTGACTTCATTTCAAATTTCGACCTTTAAAAATTAGAATTAATTTGAAGAGTTCGAGAAATTTGAAAAAATTTTTGTAAAAACTTTTTCATGTTGAAAAAGTTCAAACAATACTACGTAATGCTAAAGTTTGCACAATTTCTACTAAAAATAATAAAAATAAATATAAATAAATATATTTTACATATAGAAGTATGTAGATACATATAATGGTTCCGAATGTGTATTTTAACATTAACAATGTTTAATGTGCATCGTGCATGTTAACTTAGAGTCGTTATTAAAATGAAAAAAAGAAAGAGAAACTTATTGTCAAACTCTAATGGTGTTGCAAACACAGATCCTAGCTTGATTCATCGCTGGCTCATTAGTTGTTACAAGCGAAAGTTTAGTCGATCTTATTTATCGATTACATTAAACGACTTTCGTTTCTGTTCTTCTCTCAAGCCCTCGCCTCCTAAGCTTTCAACTTATTTTTCTCTTTTCTTTCTTTTCTCTATTTGTCTCTCTTTTAAACTACAATTTGTTCTTTTTTTTAGATAGCCACTCATTAATTACATATATCTCGCCTTCCATATTCTTCATTTATCTAGAGAATTTTTTAAAGGATTTCTATGATTATATAAAAGAATATTAGTGTACTAAAAATGTCCTTTTTATGGATTTATACTTTTTTTTGTGCAAAAATCGTCAAAACTTCAATTTTAGGTGAACTTTGCCAGTTTTTTTGAAGATTTTGACAAAATTTTGTAATTTTACAACTACAGGTGAACTTCACTTCGATTGTCCAAATTACTTAATTAATTAGGCTAATTCTGCCAAAATTCGGCTAGTTTTCATACTATAGTTTCAAGCATTTTGTTATATGAAACATATTATTCTTGTACAATTTCCTTTGAAGTTTTTGTTTTTCTTTATTTTATGAAATATTCAATAAGATACAAAGACTAGAGGTTGCATTGAAATTCTTTCTTATTTTAGGACAGAACGTCTTATGTTAGATTTGTTTTTAAGTTGGTCAACCTGGATTTGTTTTGAGCTCAAGAGCAAAGGAATCATTTGACCAAAAGGGAAAAGGTGTAACAACCCGAGTTTACTACGTACCGATATTGTCCTAACCTTAGCCATCATTGACTGGGTGTAGGGTTTTGTTCTTGGCAAGACTTGAACCTGAGTCTCTCAAAAGCGCTCGGTACTAGTAAGACTCGCAATTGTTGGTTTAGCCCAAATATCATTCTAGTGTTAGATTGATGTGGGATATTACAATCCACCCCCTTTGGAGCAGTCCTGTCCTAAGGACTCACATCGCTGTCACACCGAGAGCGTTTTTGGTACCGTTTGTAACAATCTAGGCCCACTACGTACCAATATTGTCCTCACCTTAGCCACCACTGACTGAGTGTAGGGTTTTGTTCTTGACAAGACTCGAACTTAAGTCTTTGAAAAGCGCTCAGCACTAGTAAGGCTCAAAATTGCTTATTTAGCCCAGGCATCGCTCTAGTGTCGGACCGATGTGAGATATTACAAAAGGTTGCTAAGAAAATATTTTTGTGAAGCCAAATACAGTTTTCTTTAATGCTTAAATTAGTTAATGAATGACAGTGCTATTTGGCAAGGAATTTGTAGTTTGGTAGTTCCTGCTTTCTAGTTCATGTACAATGTAGAGAATCCCTACCCATTCCCACTCGCTATACCTGAAACTTGGTTGCATGAGCGCACTGTTGACTCATTCTTAGGTAGGTTGGAGCTGGGTATGTTAGGGGTCAAGCAACTAGGTGCACTCTTCTTGTTTGACTGGAAATGTCCTTTAGTTTGTGTTATCATTCCGTGAAATAGACATGCATAGGTCTAAACTTGATCAATTGAGTGGGACCAACTAATAAATGTTTTCTGGTATGTCTTTTTAACTTCACAAAGAATATTCCAAATGTTGAATCTGAAAAAAATGATGGCTCAAAGTTCGAATACTCTCCTCAAGTCAACTAGGTTGAGTACTGATTTTCTTCTCTTGCTTAAGAAATTATGTGTGGATTTCCATTGTTGGATAACTGGGTATTAGGTGTATGTGTACTAAAAGAGACATAAGAAAATACTGATATTTCCCATTTATATCTATAAATATAGATTACTCATTATCACCTGCCTAGTAGGGGTGTTTGTTTGATTTTCTAGATGATTGTGAAGTTAGTTTAGAACCCTTGGGGTGATAAATTAATACTCAAAATACTTGTTAGATCATATCCTTTGTCTGCTAAGTTTTGTATGATGAATAATATAGCTCAAATGAGAAAGGGTTGAGAATAGTTGAGGTGGTTGAAAACCAGAGTGGTCAAAGTGCATTTGGTGAATATTTAAAAGGTTCGCATTTGAGCAAATGTTGGTAGGTTCTTATAGATTTAAGTTGTATAATGTGTGGGTGATTTAAGGTATGATGCAAAAAGTAGCATGAAAATGAAAAATGATTATCTTGTAAAGTTGAAGTTCTTGCTAGGTAATATGCCTTCTTAATGTTTTGTTTAGGATAAAAAGCCTGGCATCATCAAATTCAAGCTTTCTATCTCATGATTCCTTCCATTCCTTGTTTAATGTGAGATCATCCCAAAATCAACGTCACCAGAGGGGAGCACGGTTTGTTGTTAGAGCTGATAGTGTGAGTGTGCTTGGCTTGCCTTTTCTTTTCTTTATAAAGACCTTAATACATAATATTGAATTTTAATTTTCAAACATGTGTCAATGTACTTAATTCTGATTTACTTGTGTTACAGGATTATTATTCTGTCCTCGGCGTATCAAAAAATTCTAGTAAATCAGAAATAAAGAGTGGTTAGTATGTTTTGTTGATATTTTTGTGGATTATGGAAAATTACACTTGTAATTCTCTATCTTCTCCTGTTTCTGTGATACTTTAGGAGTGAAATTTTGTATACTGACATTTGTTTTCAACTTTTGAAAAAGCATATATGTAGACTAAATAAAGTGAAGTTAATTTGTATCTTAAGGTTTTCAAAGCACCTAATTTTATGGTTGTATATTTTGTTTGTATAAAAGGGGTGTGTTTTATTGCATCTTTTGTTTTTGACAGTGAGAAATGTTATTGCAAGCAATAATTGAAGAAAGAAATGATGCCCTGCAATGAGTTTCAAAACTTCTTTAGGATTGAAAGTGTTCCCTCAATTTACTTGGGCTAATGCCAAAAATTTAGTAGTTTTAATTTTTCTCTTGCAATGCTAAATCTTGTAATGAGGCTGAAGAGGAATTTTTTTTTCATTGCTAGTCAATGATGAGCTTTAATTACTAGGCATGGTTTTAAATTGTTGATTTAGTTCTTTGAATGCTTGAGTACTCTTGTAGTTTATTGTTGTGGTTATCAGATTTTTAGAGAATTAGTTAAAATAAAACTTGAAGTTACTAGTGTTACTAAGTGTCTAATAGGGGTGTTTAATTTATACCAAACATTAAGCTGGGTGAGTGGTACATAAAGGTTAACATTATGTTGTTCTTGAGTTCAGCGTCACCCCTTCCTCCTTCTTTAGGGAAATAAAAAAGAAAAGAAAAAGAAATGGAATTCAAATTCACCCTAAGCTTTAGTTTGTCGAAGTTTGGATTTGATTTATGGAAGTAAAATTGTACATTGAGAATTTTCATGAAAACTTGACATTGGTAATTGGTAGAGATGGTTGAGTGATGTGGTGAATTGCTAATCCGTTGTATGATTTATTTGTACGAGGGTTCGAATCCCTCTCCTTCAGCTCTATAAAGAATTCTATTCAAATGTTGTAAAGTTGTGAGTTTCTATTAAACATGTTAGACTATCTTATGTATATACTTAAAACATTTATTATGTTATGAAACATTTTAAAGCAAGATTTACAATCTCTATGTTGATACATATTGCATAGGCAATAAGTTATTGTATGACTTGCATGCTTAACATATGTAGTATATATATCAACCCGTTATAGTTTTTAATTTTTAATTTTTTTATTTTTAAACTTATATATATATATATTTATTGTTTTCATTAAAGTTTTTTAAGTCTTATTTTGGTTCTTTAGTAAAACTTAGTTTCTATTTATAATGTGAGATTGTAAAGAGTGTTTTGAGTCTCACAAATGATTTTGACTTTTGCCTAACACTGATGAAAATCTTGTAATGATCTGATTACATTCGATTCATTTTAGTGTTTGAAAAACTGGTGCAAATTGATTAAAATTGAAAGAATTATGTCAAATTTTTATTCTACAGTTGTTTCTTCTCTAAAAGAAAAGATGTTTATGATATTAATTTTTGTAGTAGGCTTGTAGCTTCATTAACTAATTGTTTTTTCTTAAGTCTTCACTTCTTATTTCTATGTTTTACTTCTTATGTTGCTTTAGGGTAGAGTTAGAGCTAAACTTGATCCCCCTTCTCTTTAATTTGTCTCTTTTCTTTCACTTTCTTCTTGATTTCCCCAGTCTTCCTCTATGCCTTCAATCTCTGTTCTTTCCTATTTCTTCATCAACTCTTCCTTGTCTCCTCTCTTAATCTTTTTGCCATTTACTTTTTATCTCTAATCTCCTTCCTTCAACAAACTTAATGGATGCAGTCCTATCTCTCTTCTTCTTTTGAGTTGTCCTTGCTAGTGTTGTCAAGGCGTTGCTTGGCTCTTCATAGGCCATTTTAGGGGTAGAAACGTTTAGGCTATTAGAGGAAGGTGTAAGAAATTCTCAAAGTGTTGAAGGGGTGTCTAAGGATGAAATGAAAACGATAAGGTATTATCTATGAATATGTTTATATTAAATACAAGAGAATCTGAATAGGACCCTCATTCCCCAACCCATCGATGTGCTATCTGACGGATCTCTATAATATTGTTTGATTATATTTGGCGACATCGGTATTGAAGTCTCCAACTTCCAATGATCTCTTCAAGACAAGAAAATATTCTTTTTCCCTTTTTATTTTCCCCTCATAGTTCTTTAAGTCCTATTTGAAGTTCTAATAGAGTTTCAATACTTGTCATTGCTACGTAAAAGCTCTGATAAAGTTGAAGAGCCTTTCAAATTCTACTCCTGATCATTTGAATTTTTGCCTATAAGATATATTTTGTTTCCTTTTTCTTTCCTCTTCTATAGCTTTAAATTTTAGATTGTTTTGCCTTCCAATTTTGATTTCTCATAGTTTCCAATTATGATTACTTGGCTTTTTTTTTGGTCCATTAAATAATTGGACTAAAAATTTGAGATTTGAACACCACCAATGTTGTTTGGTAGTGGCAAAATCGTTTTTCTTTAATCTTGTTTTTTATTTGCATTGCTTATCTTTAATTTTTGTAGAGTTGAATGATTTGTTGTATGTCA
>JAJIYU010021337.1:0-10083 GCA_030144865.1 Tinospora cordifolia | reverse complement strand
CTTAACCAACTGGCAGGTCGGGCCGGTGTTACTTTACAAGTGACACACACTTGTTCTTCTCTTTTTCAATATCTCGTGCCTTTGTATAAAAATTCAAGACTACAAAATTTTCACTTTAATAAAATCAAGGCAAACTAAAAGAGATAAAGAAATTCAAACTATTTTATTCATAATAGAAAAAAAAATTGAAAGTACTAAACCTTTCAAAAAGAACTAATTATTACAGTGGAAGACTTCAAAATACTTTTTAGTAGAAAAACATAAATGCTTTGGGCAACATGCCCTAAAAATTCTAAAAAAAATAATAAGGTAGAAACTATCTAAGAACTATCCATGTTCATCTGCTTCATAGGTTTCACGTTCCTAAAAAATAAGAAAGGAAGGAGTGAGCACACAGCCCAGTGGATCCTTTTTGAACAACCATCTTTCATATTTAAACTCATAACGTAGTCATAATCTAAACACTTGCAATCATTAGGCGTTTCAAACAACAATTTGTTTAAGTCGAGTCACAGACCAAAAGGGTCTTTAATCCCTTGATGTTCTTAACTAAGTAACAGGGCCCACTCGGCATCAACCCGTTAGTGGCATGTGTCGGCATCAATCCGTTACCCAACTTAATTCTCCAATTCGAGAGAAGAACTTCTCACACACATGTAAGAGGAAGGTAAGATGGGAAGAGGTACCAAGAAGAAGGCTTAGGGGGGTTTATATAGGTTTTTAAAAGGAGAAAAATAGAAACTTTTATGTTTTTCTTGGAGTAAAACACCTAAGTTTTCTACAATTTCATACTTTCTAATTTTAAGGGGAAAATGAGTATTTTTTGGATTTTTTTTTGAAATTTAAAAATCATTTTTTTGTATTTATCTCGGATTTTTGGTATTTTCGGCTATTTTTTTGGCTATTTTTGCTTTTTTTTGTATTTTATAATTCGGCTTTTATTCGGTTCCTTTGATCTTCCTCGAAACACGCGTACAAATTTGATCGAAGGGTTGAGATCGGCACGCGCTGCAGCGTAAGGGCGTCGTCGCAATGTTCGTTGTGCGACTTTGATCGTGGTCGTCTGATCTTCCTCGATTGTTTCTGTTCGTTAGATCCTCGTTATTTGGTGCGCTCGGGCGTTGGTGCGGATCGTCCTGCAGCTGTTGGATCATGATATCAGATTTAGATCTACGATTTGTAGCTGTTGGATGCAATTTAAGTTTATTTTTTTTATTTTTCAGCTGAATTTCTTGTTTTATTTTTGGATTTTTTTTTCAAATCTTAATCCCAATTGACTTTCTAATCCTATTTTCATCAAAAATTGCGCGTATCCTTGTATTTTTAGCTATGATATCCCATGTTATACATTATATTCATATATTTTCTCCCAAAAATCTTTTAAATTGATTTTATGCCTCATTTGGGTAAACAAGGACTTATCAAATTCTTCATCCTTCAATTTCATATAATTTTCTAAATAAAAATTCAAATTTCACATGAGTTTTTCAAGATGTTACAACCTACCCTCCTTAGAAAAATTTCGTCCTCGAAATTTGTACATATTTAGGTATATCTCGTGAACAGATGTGGGTACTTGGTCTTCATTACGCTTTCGAGTTCCCACGTGGCTTCTTCTACCCCGTGATGTTTTCACAGCACCTTCACTAATGGGATATCCTTTGTTCTTAGATTCTGTACTTTGTGGTCAAGGATTCTGATCGTTGTTTCCTTGTAGGTAGCATCATTTTTAATATTTACTTCCTCCCAGTGAATGATGTGAGAGGGGTCAGGTTCGTATTTTCTCAACATGGATACATAGAATACGTTATGTACTGAAGTCATCCAGTTTGGTAGGTCCAACTCATAAGCACATTCCCTGATTCTTCTAAGTATTTCAAAGGGTCCGACAAACTTTGGAGATAACTTCCCTTTGAATCCGAAACCTTTTGATAGCCTTCTGAGGACTAATCCTTAGAAATACTTTGTCCCCAACTTAGAACTCTAATGGTCTTCTCCTTTTATCAACATAGCTCTTTTGACGACTCTGTGCAATAGCCAGTCTCCTTTTAATTAACTTGACTTGGTTGCTCATTTCTTCCACCATGTCTGGCCTAGTTAATACTTGATCATCAAGTTCAGCCCAACAGGTAGGTGATCTGCAAGGTCTTCCATAGAGAGATTCGAATGGAGCCATTTTTATGATTACCTGATAATTGTTATTATAGGCAAACTCCGCCAAGTGTAAGTACTTACTCCAATTGCCCTTGAAGTCTAAAATGCAAGACCTCAACATATCTTCCAAAATCTGGATAACTCTCTCAGACTAACCATCCATCTAAGGGCGAAATGTTATACTCATGGTGAGCTTAGTACCTATCTCCTTATAGAGGCTCTACCAGAACTATCAAGTAAAACGAGCGTCTCTGTCAGACACGATAGTCTTGGGCACACCATGAAGCCTGACAATTTCTTTCACATAGATTTCTCCCAACTCACTAACTTTGTCTGTGGATCTAATTGGCAAGAAGTGAGCTACCTTGGTGAGACGATCCACAATTACCCAAATAGTGTCTTCTCCTTTTTGGTTTCTGGGTAAACCACTGACGAAGTCCATGGCAATGTTATCCCACTTCTATTCAAGGATTGGGAGTGGTTGTAACATTCCATAGGGTTTCCGGTGTTCTGCTTTCACTTGTTGACATGTTAAGCACTTAGAAACGTATTTGGCTATGTCCCTTTTCATTCCTCTCCACCAGTAGGTTTTCCTGAGGTTTTGGTACATTTTATCCTCGCCTGGGTGCATGGTATTCTTATTCTGATGAGCTTCATCAAGTATAATTTGCTTGCTCTGTCCCTGCTGAGGTACACATATCCTTTCCCTGAGCTTTAGGATGTTTTCACCATCCATCCTGAAGTTAGTATACTTTCCTTGCGTAACTCCTTCAAGTAGTTGAGCAAGCCACTTGTCTTACCTTTGTTCATCCTTGATCTGATGTAATAGGTCCGACTGGTAAGACATATTGTACAGATAGGCTTCTTTCTCGTTAAGGTTTACACCCAACCTAAAATCTTTGATCAACTAGTACGTATGGCCTTTTTCTTCCTCCTATTTGTTGAACTTCCTACTCAAGGCATCAGCCACTACATTGGCCTTCCCCGGATGTTAGTGTAGTTGAAAATCATAGTCTTTTAAGAACTACATCCATCTCCGTTGTCTAAAGTTCAACTCTTTTTAGGTGTAGATGTACTTCAAGCTCTTGTGATCTGAAAACAGCTCAAGTTTCTCCCCATAAAGTTAGTGTCTCCAAATCTTCAGGGCAAACACAATGGCTATTAGCTCAAAGTCGTGAGGAGGGTAATTTAGCTCATGGACCTTTAGTTGTCTTGAGGCAAAAGCGATGGCTTGCTTTTCTTGCATTAGGACTGCACCCAATCCACTCAGTGAGGCATCAATATACAGTGTGTAAGTAACATTAGGAGTTGGGGTGGCTAGAACAGGAATCGTAGTTAATCTTGTCTTCAATTCTTGGAATGACAGTTCACATTTCTCATCCCACTGGAACTTAACTCCTTTTTTGGTCAACTTAGTCATAGGTTCTACCAACTTGGAAAAGTCCTTAATGAACCTTCTGTAATAACCTGCTAAGCCCAAAAAACTTTTGATTTCTATTACTATCTTGGGTTGCTTCCAGGTCATAACCGCTTCCACTTTCTCTAGATCTACACAAATGCCTTCTGCTGACACTACATGGCCAAGGAACTTAACTGTCCTCGTCCAGAACTCACACTTGCTGAATTTGGCATATAGCTGGTTTCTTCTGAGGGTTTCTAGCACGATCCTCAAGTGTTCTAGGTGCTCAGCTTCTGACTTAGAGTAGATTAGGATATCATCCACGAATACCACTACAAACTGGTCAAGGTATTGTCTGAACACTGGGTTCATCAAATCTATGAAGGCAACCGGGGCATTGGTCAAACCAAAGGGCATCACGGTGAACTCGAAGTGTCCATATCTTGTTCTAAAGGTCGCCTTGTGAATGTTAGACTCTCAAATCCTCAGCTGATGATATCCTGACCTAAGATCAATTTTTGAGAAATGAGTGGCTCCTCGTAATTAATCAAATAGGTCGTCAATCCTTGGTAAAGGATATTTATTCTTTACTGTAGCTTGATTCAACTTCTGGTAGTCGACACACAGTCGCAAGGAACCATCCTTCTTTTTCACGAATAGTACTGGGGCTCCCTAGGGTGATTCACTCGGCCTAATGAAACCTTTCTTCCTGAGCTCGTTCAGTTGAGTTTTCAGCTCAATTAGTTCTACTGGTGCCATTCTATAAGAAGGTATGGCTATAGGGTTGGTTCTAGGGTGAAGTTCAATCTTGAACTCTAACTCTCTAGCTGGTGGTAATCCAGGTAAGTCATTTGGGAACACATCCTCGTACTCACTAACTACAGCTAAGTCATGAATATTCTTCAAGTTAGCAGGTTCTTCTTCAGAGAGTTCCTCGAACTCATTCGTCTGCTTCAAACAATTTAGCAAGGCTACGGTTGGACTCCTTGATAGTCTCAGCATATCCCCATTGATTTTAAAGATCTCCCCAGAAGGTAATGTTATGGTTACCCGTCTCTTATGCCAATCTATCTGGGCGTGGTATTGGTTTAACCAATCCATCCCCAAGATTACATCATAGCCATAGAAAGGTAGGGTATATAGGTCGACTGTTAAAAGTTTATCCCCAAACCTAAGGTCGCAACTACACATCTTTTTTGAAGTCACAATGATCCCTATTGGTGTGGACACATTCAAAGTCACAGGCATTGTTTTTGTCACAAGTTGTAACCTATCAGAGATAAAAGATTTTGAAGCACCCGAGTCAAACGACAATCTCACAACAACGTTAAACAGTAGCAACGTACCTTCTACTGTAGGGGCCTGGTCTTCCTGGGTCTCAACCGCGAACATTCTGGCCTGGTCTTGACCATGACCCTAATTTTGCCCTTGATTGGCATTCTGATTCTATCTGGCTTGAGGACGCCCATTCTGACTCCCCCCTTGAGTATTCTATTGTTGCAACTAGGAAGCTTGAGCTGGTGCAGTTGGACAATTTTTCGCCAAATGACCCTTTTGCTTGCATACAAAACACAATCCCAACCTCTTAGCTTATTCCCTTAACTCGTCTTTGTTCTGCCCCTGTTTCTGTGGAGCCTTACCACTTTTGCTTTTCTTCTGGTTCCCTTGTTGGTCCTTTCCGTTTCTGTTCCACTTATTCTTTCCTCTCAACCATTGTTCTAGGTTGAGCTCTTGTTCCAAAATTAGGGCCCTTTCAACAACTTCCTTGTAGGTTCGGAGGCCCAATGTCATGATAACCTTTTGGATCTCGATCTTGAGACCATGTGCAAATCTATTGGCTTTCATTCTTTCTTCCCAGATTAGTTCTTGAGAAAATTTGGCCAGCTCAATAAACTCCCTCTCGTATTTAGTTACTGTGAGATCCCTCTGGTTGAGTTTCACAAAGTCTTCTTACAGCTTTCTGAGAGTTGCCTCCGAGAAGAATTTGTCATAAAATTTTTTTATGAACTCTCCCCAGGTTATGGTCGCAACGTCAGTGTTGGGATTCATCTGCATCATCCTCCACCATCCACGAGCTGGTCCTTTGAAATGGTGTGTGGCTAGTGCTACTCATCTTGAACCCCTTACCTTTAGCACATTTAGTAACTCCTTCATCTCTTGGTACCAGTGATCAGCGGAGATGCAGTCAGTAGTTCCATCGAATGACGGAGGGTGAAGCTTTTGCGAATCCAGTAGCATCTTCTTCTGTTTTTCATCTTCTGGGTCCTCTGGATTCCTTTGACATTCCTGGGGTACTAATGCTGGGACTTGGACTGGAAGAGGTTCAGCTGCTTGAGGTTGAGGAGCCACTTAAGGGATTATCTGTGGAAGTGTCTTTTTTAGTTGATCTAGTACCCTCTGTAACATTTCATTCATCATGGCTTCCATCCGTGCCTCCATTCGTGCTTCCATCCCAGCAGTCAGTTCCTACTCTTGTTGTTCAGTTTCCTCAGAGGTGGTGGATCAAGTTATGTACCTCTTAGCTCCAGCCATTTACTTGTAAAATTGAGCAGAGTGTCAGTATGTGTCAAATATTTATACTATCATGGCTCTAGATTCATGTTTCTAGGTTATCGATTTGTTCAATGGCCTAAAATGGTTCTTCTAGGTTCTTTTCATGCGTATTAGGTACATGATTTGGTTTTAAAGCAAATAAACATTACAGCATGCATATCATACAACCATACAATCAAGCTAGCACAGCAACGTTCCAAGCTTCCACCTAAGCTTTCAGGTTCAAGTGTCTCATACCACTCTACCCCTTCTACTTAGGCTTTCACTCAGAACAGAGCCACACCCAAACAATTTCGCAAATTGCTCGATAACTAAGGTTCCCAAGCCCACTATACTCAATCGGCCCATACCGTCGAGCATAGAGAAACCCATTTTCCTAGAGTTACTGATCATTCACCACACATGGTCCATCATTCTCCGAGTTCAGGCTTCCTCCATAACCCTGAATTCCTATGCATCCCATACTACATAGAAACCAAAAATTATAGAAGTTTCCCAGTCTTGTGTCATGATCAAGCAATTTTATGGTTTCACACAAGTTTCAGTCTCTAGCCTATGTCCTAGAGTTTTATGCTTTTGATCCACTGTGCCACCCATGGCTACACTCGTTTCTACTTAAGGTCTTTTCTCTGGACCTAGGGTTCGATTTCTGGTTGACTTACAACCTCTGTGTAGTCAAGATACCACCTTTGACATCTTTTTCGACTTCTAATCAATTTCTTGCCCAAATTTCCAACCTTCTTATTTTCTTTAATAGAAAGTAAGGGTGTTCTTCAACTCAGATCACTCATGTGAACTGGTGGAACAACCTCCAGATCAGGCAGCGAGACTAAAGTCTGCTTAGCAATCGCGCTTTCTAAGGCAGGATAACCCACCTCCCTTTCAATGTTTAACTTTACTCGGGATAAGGCCTACCCACTATCAGCTCAACTTGTAGTCTTTGTATCCAAACAAAACATTTCAAAACATAGATTTCCTTTTTTTGAAAACACTTTCTAAACCATTTTTCAATTTCAAAAATAGAAGGTAGGGCATTCTAAATTCAATTCAATTCAATGCAAAACCCTAATTTGGGTTTCTAATTCTTGTCAAGCAACTAATGTTTGACTTTCTATCTCTTGCCTAATCAACACATGTTTAGGCTTGATTTTCTATCTTAAGCCCAAGGGACCTAAAGCCTAGGCTCTGATACCACACTTGGTATCAGAGGAAACTTTTTGTTCTTGGCCCAGCAACTAATGCCTAGGCTCTGATATCATGCTTGTAACACCCCAACCCCTGTATCTTTAAGCATTGAACATAACCATCATTATCTTAACAGTGAACTTAACCAACTGGCGGGTCGGGCCGATGTTACTTTACAAGTGACACACACTTGTTCTTCTCTTTTTCAATATCTTGTGCCTTTGTATAAAAATTGAAGACTACAAAATTTTCACTTTAATAAAATCAAGGTAAATTAAAAGAGATAAAGAAATTCAAACTATTTTATTTATAATAGAAAAAAAATTGAAAGTATTAAACCTTTCAAAAAGAACTAATTATTACAGCGGAAGACTTCAAAATACTTTTTAGTAGAAAAACATAAATACTTTGGGCAACATGGCCTAAAAATTCTAAAAAAAATAATAAGGTAGAAACTATCTAAGAACTATCCATGTTCATCTCCTTCGTAGGTTTCACGTTCCTAAAAAATAAGAAAGGAAAGAGTGAGCGCATAGCCCAGTGGATCCTTTTTTGAACAACCATCTTTCATATTCAAACTAATAACTCAATCATAATTCAAACACGTGCAATCATTAGGCATTTCAAACAACAATTTGTTCAAGTCAAGTCTCAGACCAAAAGGGTTTTTAATCCCTTGATGTTCTTAATTAAGTAAACAGGACCCATTCGGCATCAACCCGTTAGTGACATGTGCCAGCATCAACCCGTTATGCATGGTGACTCACAAGGTACTGTTGTACATGACCCTCAAGTACTTAGGTCTAAAAACCATATGAACTAACTCATATGAAAAGAACATCCATAGCGTCGCCTTGACCACTATAATGGTACGTGCTTATTATCACCATTGTCTTAGCTTAATTCTCATATCACGATCTCATAAAATAAATTTCAAAAAATGAAATCAAACTAAAATTCATAATATACACAATCAATTCATGAAACACTCATAAAACATGCATCATACTTTAATTTAAAAACCTAAGCATGATACTAACATGGCATGGATGATATGATTGCTTAAACATGAATCAAAATTAAAAAACTGAAATAAACTTTTAAAATTCTGAAGCTGAAATTGAAAATCTTTGATTTCAGTGAAAAACACACAAACAATGAGTATGCCATATATTTATATAAGAACAGAAGGGTGTTCTATAAATTACTTCCACCTTGTGACGCTTTCTTCAGAAATTTCCACAGCAATTCCCCCACATATTAATGCCAATAAAGATTACCCAACTTAATTCCCCAATTTGAGAAAAGAACTTCTCACATACAAGTAAGAGGAAGGAAAGATGGGGAGAGGTGCCAAGAAGAAGGCTTAGAGAAAATAAGAGGAAATTTTAACTCTTATTTTTGGAATGAGGGAAGTGAGAGCCTAGAGGGGTTTATATAGGTTTTCAAAAGGAGAAAAATAGAAACTTTTGAGTTTTTCTTAGAGTAAAACACCTAAATTTTCTACAATTTCGTACTTTCTAATTTTAAGGGGAAAATGAGTATTTTTTGGATCAGATTTAGATCTACGGTTTGTAGCCGTTGGATGCATTTTTAGTTTATTTTTTTTATTTTTCAGCCGCATTTCTTGTTTTATTTTCGAATTTTTGCCAAATCGTAATCCCAATTGACTTTCTAATCCTATTTTCATCAAAAATTGCGTGCATCCTTGTATTTTTGGCTATAATATCCCATGTTATACATTATATTCATATATTTTCTCCAAAAAAATTCGTTAAATTGATTTTATTCTTCATTTGGGTAAACTAGGACTTATTAAAATTTTCATCCGTCAATTTTGTATAATTTTTTAAATAAAAATTCAAATTTCATATGAATTTTTTGAGATGTTACACATAGTTTGGCCCAAGGTGATTTTCTTTAAAAACCTTCATTATTTAGAGCCCACTGAAGGTACTCACCTGAATCTTGGCCAATTATCCCAATTTTTGGATATGTCGTGTCTCTTATTAGTTTATGTCATCCCAGGAAATTTTGGGTCATTCCCAATTCTCGAAGTACCCTAAATGTCAATTCTTTCCTAATTTAAACCCCTGAAGGTTGTTTGACAAAATGAGAACCCTAATCTTGACCAATTTAACTAATTTTCGGATATGTTGATCAATTAGCCAGTTCAAGTCACTTTGCTTCATTATAGATTATTTTGGATTCTTAAAGGTCACTAAATGAGAGTTTTAGAACCTGCTAAATTTAGCCTTGAAACAAGCTTGGTTTCATTTTGCAACCAAATTTCAATGAATAGACCTTGAATTTTGTTTCATTTGGTACAGAGTTTTCAGGGTATTACATTTTTTGTTTCTAACCTATGCCCTAATGTCTTTTAATTTCTTTAGGACCCACTGTGCCATTTGTGGCAACTCTTGGTTTCTACCTGAATCTAGTGTTTCTAAGCAATGCATAGTTGACTTAGTTAACTTCATGCCTAAGTGATACCATCGGCCCTAAGTGTTGTCATCTTGGACCTTTCTAGAATAATAATGCAACCTTCTAGGACCTTTATTCAGCATAAAGATCAACCCTGATGCAAATTATGAAATTGATAAAGATGACACAAATAGATTAATTAATGGTGATGATGATGCTTTGCATATTCCTAGAGGACCGATTACAAGGGCCCGTGTCAAAAGACTTAATGAAACACTACTTGGGCTGGTTCAAGACATTTGGGCCAAACAAGGTGTTAATAGCTTTTCCAACTTTAATATGGGCTTGGATAAATCAAAAGGAGCTTT
>JAJIYU010021336.1:0-10117 GCA_030144865.1 Tinospora cordifolia | reverse complement strand
TTTCAGGGAATTAAAGTACATGAAGACCATGAATATTAGTTAGGTTCTTCTTATTTAAAAGTTTCTAATTTTTATGTAAGGGCATGTTGCCCAAGTTTTAAGACTTCCGCTATAATATTTTAAATTATGTACTCACTTTTATTTAATTAATTGAGTTTGTGAATTTCAGTTATTTCTTATATTATTGCCTTATTAAATTCTCTTTTTTAAGTTATGTACGATTAAATACGATCAAGGCATGAAATGACTGAAATAGAAAGTCAAGTGTGCGTCGCTTGTAATGTAACACCGCCCGGCCTGCCGTTTGGTTTAGTCCACCTATCAGAAAAATGGTGGATGCGTCCAATGCTTAATGATACGGGGGTTGGGGTGTTACAAGCATGTTGTCCATAGTTTCCTTAGTCATTATAAAGTTATTTCATTGTAATAAACTCAAAGGTTTTATACCTCTTGAAAATTAAAGTTGATTTTCAAATAATGATATTGATTTTTCTCATTTAAAGATTTCGAACTGTTTTATGTGAAATCTACATGAGCTAATATGACACAGGAAGTCTCATAGAGTTGGGACAAAAAGAGATAGAGGTAAAGAAAAAGAAATAAAGTAGCCTTCTACCTCTAGGGTGGCCATTGATGATTTAGTTGATGTTTCCCATGTGACAATAACATGTTTGCTTATTGATTTGAGGTAGCATGGTAATTATGCCTTCTGAACTAGAAACCAGATGGTATGGGCGCGAGGGGGAGGTAGGTTATTACAAAGGTAGTATCAAAGCTTAAGTTGTAGCTCACTGGGAAATATGTTTACTCTGATACCAAACCAAAGCTTAGTTAGTAGAAACATTAGGGTAGAGGATTTTAGGGCCTAGGTAGTTGATGCCGGAGAAGATGTTTGGAGCTTATTCGGTAGGTTACTAGGTGGGATGTATACTCTAATGCCAAAGGCGAGTTAAAACTGTAAGTTGTGCCCTAACTCCTATTTTTGGATTGAAATTATTTTTGAATGACAAAGTAGTTTTTCAAAAAGTATATATATGTTTTGAATGTTTTGTTTGGATACGAAGATTACGAGTTGGGCTGATAGTGGGTAAGCCTTATCCCGAGTAAAGCTAACTTTTAAAACAGAGATGATTTATTCCATTCGAGAAGGCCGGTTGCTAAGCAGACTGTCTTGCTGCTTGACTAGAGGTTGTCCCACCAGCTCATACAAGTGATCGGAGTTGAAAACACACTTGAAATTAATTTCCTATCAATTAAAAAGGAGGGAGTGTTATAATACAGGGGAAGTGTACTAGAGTACAAAGGTGGTATCAGAAATGGATGTAGGTTGTTGGATCAATGGAAGAAGCCATCAACCAACTATTGAAACCCTGGGTTTAAGAAAAGGACCATAGGTAGAGACTTGGGTGTTGCCAAGGGTGGCATAATGGATCATGAATGCAAATTTTTAGGACATAGGTTAGAGGGTTAGAGACTGAAAAAGTGTGAAAATGAAACACTTGTTTGGTTAAGACACAAGATTGGAAGGATTTGTATATCTAGTTTCTACGTGGCATGGAACGCATAAGAATTCGAGGATATGGAGAAATCCTAGACTTGGAAATTGGTAGGCCATGTTTGATGAATGATTGGTGACTTTGGAAGAGCTTGTTTCCATATGCTAGGCTGGTATGGGAGGGTTTAGTATAGTGGGGCCTGGGAGTCCTTAGTCAACGAGACATTTGCGCAATTGATTGGATATAGTGAGATTTCTAGGTGGAAGCCTATGTCGGCAGCAAGAGTAGTATGAGACGCTTGAACTTAGAGATATGGATGGAAGCTTGGAATGAGTAGGACTAAAATCACCCCATAAGTGGATTAGTTTACCCCATATTTTAAATCCAATTTTATCCGTGTATAAAATGACTAAACTACCTTTCATTAAAGACCCCACTTATCCCCAAATACCCTCATTCACTCCTACTTACCCCAAACTACCTTTCTACAAGGTTTGCATTCTAAATGAAGTTTTAAGCTTATGGAAGTGAAAAAATGCACAAATCTAATGACATTTTCATTCCTTTTTGTTGTTGAAGTTCAAACTCTCATTTGGATCAAGATTTAGCTAATTTTCAGAAGAAATGGCACAAGAAATGAATTCTACAAGCACTATAGGCATCAATGAGGTATATTTTGAGCTCTGTCTAATTAAATAATTGTGTTTTGGATCATTTGTTTTGAGTTCTGTCTCTGCCCTGCATGGCTGAGACTCTGTAACACCCCAACCCCCGAGACATTGATTGATTAGCTAATCACAAGGCGGGCTGGGGTCCTATTACAATTTCAAGTGCACACCTTGTCTTTCTTTCTTAATTATCCCAAGCCTTATTCACTTAAGTAACATATACTGAGGCAATTTGCACAAGGGATAAAAGAAAACTTTCCAAATCTTTATTGATTTAATAAAATAAAAACAAGTACGTAACTTGAATTAAAAATACTTAATGAAAGAACACATAACTCCAAATTAAAAACTTAAACCAGCGAAAGTCTAAATTTACTCAAACTTGGGCAACATGCTCTTACATTGAAAAGAATAAAAACTTTCTAAAACTAAGCATTCTAAATCTGTAGCATGCTTCATCATATGTACAATTCCCTGAAAAGATAAGAAAGGAAGGATGAACACATAGCCTAGTGGATCATTCTTAAAACAACCAATTTACTAATTCAAACTAATAGCACATTCAAATTCAAACACTTATGTACATTAGGCATTTCAAACAATTTCTTTGACATGGTTGTATATTAGACTGAAATGGGGTCCAATCCCTTGATGTTCTTATCCAAAGTACCTCCTCTTTAAGTGGAATAAAATTCATCTTATCATATTCCATTGGAATTAGGGACTCTTGCCCACATTCCAAGTACTTTGTGTTACGCCCTATATACACACAGTATGACAAACCATATACCCATGGTACATGTAAAGAACACCCATAGCATCCCTTTGGACTACTCTGATAGTACATAGTTCTTACTCTCAAAATCTTTTATTTAAGGATCATAAATAAAAGAAATAAAATTCAGCATGCTTAAATATGACATTCAATCATAAAAACATCATAAACATACATCATATATCAACTAGGCCTAAACATGCATAATCTATCATGGCATGGTTTCATGGATGCACGAACATGACATATACATGAATCTAAAAATTAAATCATAAATGATGAATTGAAATTAAATGTGCATGAAAAACTGATATTAGAACAAGCATGAGCATGCTATTAATCCAAACTAGTAAAGGAGAAGTTCAAGAAATCCCATCCACTTTTGATTACTTAATCCCTTGCTTTGTATTCCAAGCTCCTTGATTCATGTATTTCTAACATTCTTAAATCATGCCTTAATGATTTTCATCTAATATGACCTTTAATTTTGCATGAATACCACCCTAGATGAGTGTTAGTATGGTCTTGGGTTTGTGTACCATGGTAGAGTAAAGGATTATTGTAATGGTCCAAGTGAAAAAGTGAAAAAGTGAAAAAGTGAAAAAGTGAAAAATAGGAACTGCAGAAGCATTATGACCAAGGTAACTAGTGGTTTTACAAGAGTGCAGTATCATTATCATGGTATGCTACCATGGTAACCAGAGGAGTGTCCAGAAAATAGTTTCATTACCGCAGTAGGTGACCGCGATAATCAGAGGAAAATTTGTAGAAACAGAGGAAGACAAAAGTATTATCGAGGTAATGGTGATCACTATCGTGTTAACCAACATCAAACTGGTTTTTCTGTGTATGTTTCTCCCCTCCTTTGCTTTCCTATGACCTTGGCATCCTAATGGTTCGACTTCTAAATTATGAGACATGAAATAAAGGTTGAGATAAGGTGGTTATACCTTAGTTTGCAACTTGAAAACTCTTTTGTGCATCTACACTCCTTCAAGCAGAAGATTGGTGATGAACACTCTATCTTTTTCCTTCACACACTCAATTTGCTGTATGGAACAATCAAGGATGAAAAAAAGTGCCAAGAGAGAGGCTAAGAGAGCAAGAAGAAGGCTTGTTCATTCTTGCTAGGATGAAGAGAAAGTGTGCCAATGCTTGGGTTTATATAGATGTTCAATGGGCAAGGTTTGGAAGGTTTAAGGTGCTCTTAGTGTGGAACCTTTCCAAAAACTCAGATTTCTTGTTTCCCACACACTAAATATTGGCAAGTTTGTGTTTTAGAAGTTGCTATATCATTTTGGAAGTTTCCTATAGTGAATTGGCAAGTTTATAATTCGACTTCATGCACTTTTAATCACATTAACACGGTAGGATACCGTGGTAACCATAAGACACTATTTTCATTGAATTTTTTGGGTAGGGACACACTATTGAGGTAAAGTTTTTCATTACTCTGTGGTAACCAGTCGGATGGCCACTTGTGGATTTTTGTGTTTTGTTTCGATTTGCTTACCATTTCATACATTTGATTGTACATGTTTTAAATCACAAATTCCGTGGTTTTCTCAGCATCGACATTTGGAATATATTGTGAGCTGATGTATTGTCATCCGGTTTGGTTGATCCAACTCATAAGCACATTCTTAGATTCTTCTAAGTATTTCGAAGGGTCCGACAAATCTCAATGATAACTTCCCCTTAAATCCGAACCTCTTGATACCCTTCTGAAGACTGATTCTTAGAAATACTTTGTCATCCACTTGGAGCTCTAGGGTTTCCTTCTCTTGTCAACATAGCTCTTCTAACGACTCTGAGTTGCAGCCAATCTCCTCTGTATGAATGTCACTTGGTTATTTATTTCTTTCACCAAGTCTGGCCCAATTAGGACATGATCTTCAAGTTTAGCCCAATAGGTCGGTGATCTACAAGACCTCCCATAAAGAACCTCATATAGAGCCATCTTAATGCTTGCCTAATAACTATTTTCATAGGCAAACTCTGCTAAGTGCATGTACTTGCTCTAGTGTTCTTTAAAGTCAACGACGTAAGACCTTAACATGGTTTCTAAGGTTTGGATAACTCTCCCAGACTACCCATTTGTCTGAGGGTGAAAAGCAGTACTCATGGTGAGTTTAGTGCCCAACTCCTTCTGTAGACTCTGCCAAAACTGAGAAGTGAAGCGAGAGTCTCAATCAGAAACTATTGTCTTGGGCATACCATGCAGTCTTACTATTTCCTTCACATAGAGTTATCCCAGCTTACTAACTTGGTTTGTGGACCTGATTGGCAGGAAATGAACCACTTTAGTGAGATGATCCACAATCACCCAAATAGTATCTTCTCCTTTCTGGTTCCTGGGCAAACCACTCACAAAATCTATGGCAATGTTATTCCACTTCCATTCTGGGATAGGGAGTGGTTGTAACATTTCAGAGGGTTTTTAGTGTTTCGTTTTTACTTTTGACATGTTAAGCATTTAGAGACATATTTAGCCACGTCTATTTTCATTCGTCTCCACTAATAAGTTTTTCTGAGGTTCGGGTACATCTTATCTCCACTTGGATGCATTGGATACTTAGTCTGATGAGCCTCATCTAGTATGATTTGCTTACTCAGTCCATTCTAAGGTATACTGATCCTCTCCCTGAGCCTTAGAATATTCTCAGTGTCTAACCTGAAGTCAGTATGCTTGCCTTGTTTGACTCCTTCTATCAGGCCTACAAGCC
Source organism: Tinospora cordifolia (assembly GCA_030144865.1). Classification (NCBI taxonomy): domain Eukaryota; kingdom Viridiplantae; phylum Streptophyta; class Magnoliopsida; order Ranunculales; family Menispermaceae; genus Tinospora; species Tinospora cordifolia. Next base: position 4,452 of record JAJIYU010021336.1, on the reverse strand, counting down.
ACTTGTCTTGCCTCTGTTCCTCCTTGAATTGATGTAGTAGATCCGGTTGGCAAGACATGCTGTGGAGGTAGGCTTGTTTGTCATTCAAGGTTACACCCAACCTAAAGTCTTCGACCAACTGGTACATCTGACCCTTTTCTTTCCCCTGTTTGTTGAACCTTCTACTCAAGGCACCAACCACCACATTGGCCTTCCCCGGATGGTAGTGTAGTTGGAAATCGTAGTCTTTTAAGAACTCCATACATCTCTATTGCATGAGGGTCAACTCCTTCTAGTTGTAGATGTATTTCAAGCTCTTTTGATTTGAAAGCAAATTGAATTTCTCACCATAAAGGTAGTGTCTCCAAATCTTCAGGGCAAATACAATGACTGCTAACTCTAGTTTGTGAGTAGGGTAATTTTTCTCATGCACCTTAAGTTGTCGTGAGGCATAAGTGACTACTTGTCTTCCTTACATCAACACTGCTCTCAATCCTCTTAGTGAAACATTAGTATAAGGGTAAATGTAACACCATGGGTTGGAGTGACTAGGATAGGGGCCATAGTCAATCTCTTCTTTAGTTCTTGGAATGATTGCTCACACTTCTTATTCCAATTGAACCTAACTTCCTAATTAGCTTGGTCATAGGTTCTGCTAGTTTGGAGAAGTCTTGGATGAATCTTCGATAGTATCCAGTTAAGCTTAAGAAACTCCTGATCTCTCTAACTGTCTTGGGTTGCTTCCAGTCCATGATAGCTTCCACTTTCTCTAGGTTTATAGAGATGCCTTCGATTGATACTATGTGACCAAAGACCTTGACCATCTTCATCAAGAATTCACACTTTTTGAACTTGGCATATAATTGATGCCTTCTGAGGGTCTCCAACACTGTCCACAAGTGTTTTAAGTGTTCAGCCTCTGACTTGGAGTAGATTAGGATGTTATCTATGAATACCACTACAAATTGGTCAAGATACTATTTAAACACTCTGTTCATCAAGTCCATGAATGTTGTTGGGACATTGGTCAAACCAAAAGGCATGATGGTGAACTCGAAGTGTCCATATCTTGTTTTTAATGTTGTTTTGTGTATTCAGACTCCCAGATTCTCAACTGGTGATATCCAAACCTAAGATCAATCTTTGAGAAATGAGTGGCTCATCTCAATTGATCAAATACGTAATCAATCCTTGGCAAAAGGTATTTATTCTTCACTATAGCTTGGTTCAACTTTTGGTAGTTGACACAAAGTCTCATAGAACCATCTTTCTTCTTTACAAAAAGTACAGGACCTCCCTAGGGTGATTCACTTGGCCTGATGAATCCTTTCTCCTTGAGCTCGTCTAGTTGAGATTTCAACTCGATCAATTCTATTGGAGCCATTCTACAAGGAGGTATGGCTATATGGTTGGTTCCAGGGTAAAGTTCAATCTTGAACTCTAATTCTCTAACTGGTGGTAGATCGGGCAAGTCATTTGGGAACACATCCTTGTATTCACAAACCATTGCTAGGTCTTGTATTCTCTTTAGTTCAATATGTTCTTCTTTAGAGAGTTCCTCGGACTCATTCTTTTGCCTTAAACAGGTTAGCATGGCTACAGTTGGGCTTTTCAGTAGTCTCCGCATATCTTCGTTGATTTTGTAGGTCTCCCCCAAAGGTAGGGTTATGGTTACACACCTTTTAGGACAATCTATCTAGGCTTGGTACTGATTTAACCAATCCATCCCCAAGATTACATCATAGCCATATAAGGGTAAAGTGCACAGATCAAATGTTAAGAGTTTATCCCCCAAATCTTAGGTCACAACTACACACTCTTTTTAAAGTAACGGTGGTCCCTATTGGTGTGGACACATTCAAAGTCATGAGTAATGTTTTTGTCAGAAGTTGTAACCTATCAACTAATTCTTCAAAGATAAAAGACTTAGAGGCACCCGAGTCAAATAACATCTTTACAACAACATTAAACAATAAAAATGTACCTTCCATTCAGGGACCTAATCTTCCTAGGCCTCAACAGCGAATGTTTTGGCATGATTCTTCCCACAACCCTAATTATACCCCTGATTGGCATTCTACTATTGTTGCCTCCCCTGAAGATAATTGTTCTGATCGCCTTCCTATGACGATTGTTGTTGAGGAGCCTGAGCAAGTGTAGTCGGGCAATTCTTGGCAAGATGATCGCCCTTCTGTCTGCACACATAGCACAATCCTTGCTTTATGGCTTGCTCCTTAGACTTCCTTTGGTCGGCCCTTGTTTTTGTGGTGCCTTCCCACCATTCTTGCTTTTTCTTGGAGCCCCTTGATCTCTATCATTCTCGAGCCTCTTTTTCTTTCCTCTCACCCACTATTCCAAGTTAAGCTCTCGCTCCAGTGTGAGAGCCTTTTTCTAAGATGTCTTTGTAAGTCTTTAGGCCCAAGGTTCCTATTATTTTTCAGAACTCTATCTTAAGACCCTATGCAAAACGATTGGCCTTCATTCTCTCTTCCCTAATCAACTCTAGTGAGAATTTGGCCAGTTCAGTGAACTTTCTTTCATACTCAGCTACAGTCAGGTTTCTGTGATTTAACCAGACAAAATCTTCTTGTAGCTTACTTAGTGTCGCATCAGAATATAACTTTTCATAGAAGATCTCTATGAACTTTTCCTAGCTCATAGTCTCAACATCCGTGTTAGGGTCCATCCTCATCATATGCCGCCAACTCCTGGCTGGCCCTTGAAATGATGTGTGGCCAGTGCCTCCGGTCTTGACCCAGTTACCTTCATCACATTCAGATGCTCCTCCATCTCTTGATTCTAATTGTTCACTGTGATACAGTCAGTTTTACCTTCAAAATTTGGAGGGTGGAGCTTCTGTAGCTCCACTAGCATCTTCCTTTGTTTCTCATCATCCAAATCTTCCTGAGCCCTTTGATGTTTAGGAGCTAGGGCCACCGGTGCTAGTTGTTGAAACTTAACAGGTTCAGGCACTTGAGGTTGAGGTACTACCTGAGGAAGTATCTGGGTAGAACCCTCATCAATTGATCCATGAACCTCTGAGTAACTTCATTCATCATATTCTCCATTCGGGCCTCCATGTCAGTAGGTATTTCCTGATTCCTTTGCTCTATCTTGTCAGAAGTGGTGGATTGAGTAACATATCCTCTTGTTCCAGCCTTTTTCTACAAATTTAACACCTTGTCAGTATTTGCCTCATCGAATGTTCGTACTATCATGACTCTAGACTCATGTCTCTAGGTTCTCAATTTTTTTAGTGGCTTAACAGTTTATGTTTCTAGGTTCTTTTTGTTCTTGGGTATAGGGTTTGATTTCATATGACATACATATAAACAAATCAAGCATGCTTTTCAAACAATCATACATTTAAGCAATTTCATGCTAGCATAGCAAAATTCTAGGCTTCCATCTAAGCTTCTAGGTTCAAGTGTCCCATACCACTCTATTCCTTCCACTTAGACTTTCACTCAGAAAATTGTCCCACCCAAACAATTTCGCAAATGTCTTGATAACTGAGGTTTCCCAAGCCCATTATATCGGACCATCTCATACCAGCCAAGCATAGAGAAACACGTTCTTCCAAAGTTCTCAATCATTCACCAAACATGGTCCGTCATTCTTCGAGTCCAGGCTTTCTCCATGCCCTTGAATTCCTATGCATCCCATACTACATAGAAACCGGAGATATAGAATCTTTTCAATCTTGTGTCTTGACCAACTAAAGATTTTGTTTTCACACATTTTTTGTTTCTAACCTATGTCCTAATGTTTTATGCTTTTAATCCACTGTTCCACCCATGTTTTTACCTAAAGTCATTTCCCTAGACCTAGGGTTTCAATCTAGTTGACTGACAACGTCTGTTTAATCAAGACACCACCTTTGGCATCTTTTCGACTTCTAGTCAATTTCTTGCCCTAATTTTTTGCCTTCTAATTTTCTTTTATAGAAAGTAAGGGTGTTCTTCAACTCAAACCACTCGTACAAGCTAGTCGGATAACCTTCAGATCGGGCGAAGAGACTGAAGTCTACTTAGCAATCGTAGTTTCTCAGGCGGGATAATTGTAACACCCCAACCCCTGCATTCTTTGATTCGAGCGTTGGACTTAACCACCATTCCTTTCGACGGTGGACTTAACCAATTGGCAGGTTGGGTCATGTTACTTTACAAGCGACACACACTTGTTCTTTTCTTTTCAATACCTCATGCCTTAAAATAAATTCAATAGTACAAATTTAGATTTAATGAAATCAAGACAATTAAAAGTAAGGAAAAATCCAACTTCTTTATTAATAAAAGAAAGTACATAACTTTGTAATGTAAACTAGTACATTGTTGATCAAAGAGACTCATAATATCAAAATATGTAACACCCCAACCCCCATGTTTCTTTGATTTGAGTGTTGGACCTAACCACCGTTCTATTTGACAGTGGACTTAACCAATATGCGGGTTGGGTCCGTGCTACTTTACA
>JAJIYU010021335.1:0-10080 GCA_030144865.1 Tinospora cordifolia | reverse complement strand
CACACATTAACCTTTATATCTATGTGTGTGTGTGTGTATATATATATATATATATATATATATACTTTATTATTTTTTTAATCAACTCTTTAAATTTCATAATTAATTCTACTAAATTGAGATTTTCATTTAATTATGAAATTAAGGTCTTATTTATATATTATTTTTCATTTGCCAACCCACATTTTGAACTCAAAGATGTCTTAAAATCTTTGAATTTTTTTCACTTAACTTATTTCATTTAATTTCATTAAACTTATTATTTGACCAAATTTTGGGTTATTACAGGTTGACCCAAGAAGAGGTAATGATTACTGATAGTTGACCTGCTTTCAAGGTAAAGGCCCCTGAAGGGTTAATTTGCTTAGATCCTTTTCTGCAGAAGTACGTACTCGAGGGATTACCTTTATGTTGATTTGAGGTCCCTAGAAGGTTTGATTATCATTCAAAAAGGATCCATGGTGACAATACTCGAAATGGATGGTATCACAAGAAACAATTGTGTAAAATTGGATAGAAATTCATATTACTTGGCTAGAAGTCTAAGAAAATACTAGGGTGATTCCAACGCGCTTGAGTTACAATGTAGGTGTGATTCGAGACAATGGTGTCATGTAGAAGTTTTATGGAGTCAAACTTGGCAATCCTACTCAAGGATATACTAGCCAAGTGAAGTAATGAGACCCTAGTTCTAGATAGAGATCGATTGTTGTCTCGGGAGTGCAGTGGATCATAAATAAATTAAAAGACTTTAGGACATAGGCTAGAGACTAATAACGTGTTTAAATGCACACTTGTTTGGTCAAGACCCAAGTTTGGGAGGAACTTGTATCTCTGGTCTCTATGTAGGATGGGGTGCATAGGGATTTGGGGGTACGGAGGAATCCTAGATTCAGAGAATGATGGACCATGTTTGGTGAGTGATCGATTTCTTTGGCTGAACTTGTACGCACTATATTGTACTAGGATGGGGCGGTACAGTATGGTGGGGCTTGTGTCAGCCTTAGAGTAAGTCTGCGGATGCACATATTGCATTGTGCCTGATCAACACAGTGGGACATGACAATTGCGGATATCGAGACACTTGCGCAATTGTTTGGGTGTAATGCAAATCTGGGTGGAAGTTTGTATGGAAGGGCGAGTGTGGGATGGGGCACACGGACCTGAAGCACAGATGAAAGCTTTGGGATTGCATTATGCTAGCGTGCGTTGATTGCTTGTTCGTTGTGTGATTGTTTGTTATGTATATAATTTGATTATTTAAGTATTATAACCCAAACTCCTATGCCCAAAAATAGATGAAATACTGCTGACTTAGAAGCATAAACCTCTAGACAACTGAGACAAATTGAGAATTTAGAGACTATGCACCCAGAGTCACCCTAGTACGAGAAATGCGAAAGGGTATGGGTGGAAAGGAAGTAATTGAAGAATGATTTTTAGCCTACAAATTTATGATGAATGGAAGGAATTTAAACTTGTTGGGAATTTAAATTGAATATGTTAGGTTATGGGACAATAAGGGTAGTGGCTGGACTTTTAGGTTCTCATTGGAAAGTTAAAGTAAATCAACTTAGAATTTGATTAGTGTTGATCGAGATCTTATGACATGAGAAGAGCCAAAGAAATTGTCATCAGTCAACCATTTAATATATTCGAAGAGAACCCTCAAGCTAGGAGAACTCTTCCTTCTGTCCGAGTTGAGCAGATGGTTGAACAGATACAAGTCACACTCCCTAAAACATCCCAGTTCATCCTTTGTCTTATGCCAGAGTGGAAAACTACTATATATGGTTCGTGGAAGAAGGAAAATCTAGATGATTTTGGTATTGTGACTCAATGCATTGCTCCAACAAGGGTTAATGATCAATACTTAACAAATATTCTCCTGAAGATCAATGCCAAACTTGGTGGCTTAAATTCTTTGTTGCCCATCGAATAACCTCCATCTAATCCCTTGATCTCCAAGGTTTCAACTATCACTCTTGGAATGGATGTTTTACATAGTATTTCTGGTCAGTATGATCTACCGTCTATTACTGCAGTAGTAAATTTTAGATAATGATCATTGATCTCTTGATATAGGACATCTATAAGAACACAATCGCCAAGGCTGAAATGATAGAATATGATAATTAGATAAGCACCTATTTGAGTCATCTGTGCCAGAATCATATTTTAAAAAAGATACAGTGGTTCATCACGAAAATGGCCAGACTATGTGATGAATGGAAATGAAAGTCGTTGAACAACTCGAGTTCATCCCAGGCGAGAACACACACCAGACTATTATTAAGTTCCAAATTCTTTTATGGAAATATCAGGAATGTCGCGTATGATACCTGGGTTAGGATATCACAGTCTTTATAACTAAATCACGTCAATGGTTGTAAACTGATCATTCTTCTTAGCATTAATTCAGAAAGAAGACTACGTTCACCATCTTACCACCGAAAATATGACATACATTATTCCAAAAATCATCAATGAAAATTGGAAATGAGAGTTTTGAAGCTAGAAGGTGATACCCAGTATAGTTTTGCTCAGTCGTGTGAAAGATTTGAAGAAATAATCGAGGTGTTATAGCTTTCGAGCTCACTCCCATTTCTTTTTAAAAAACACATGGACGTAGTGTGACTCTCACTTTTGATAGGAAACCTCATGGGGAGGTTATTCTAAATAGAAAGATTTAGAGGTTATAACTTGTTTATTTTATTTTGTAATAGAACTAAATGTATACTTTTCTCTTGAGTTTACTATCGTTGTTTTACATGTATTATCTTTTAGGATATTCGGCCTACATAGCCAATATAATTTGATTTTAATTATTTCATCACTGTAGCAATTACTCTGATGATTTTACATTATTTGTTACATGCATTTTCGATGAAATGATTTATGATTTTCAGTTTGTTTTGTCTAATGGTTGAAATCTATTGAATACAGTGAAAAATTACTTGATCTAATATTTTGTGCGAAATGTCTTTTTATATATTTCTTTGAGAAATATTTATTAGAAACTTGAATTTGAAGAAAGAGATTTTGACAGAAATATTTTAAGTAGCATTTCGATTCTCAATAGGGCGATGATTCGCATGTGAGGCATCTCCGCCAAGGGTCGCGCTAGACCCATTGCACATAACGGGAGGTCCGATTGGGAGTCAAGGTGTTAAAACTATAAGTGTTTTTTACCTGTGATTAGTTCACATAGGTAAGGTTCCAAAATACTTTGAATATGGGCAAGACCCCATGTCCAATGAAATTCGGCATAAAGAAATGTTTTTTTACTTAAATGAGGTATTTTGATAAGTACATCAAGTGTCGAGACCCCTTCCCTAGGGAGAAGGACGAATCGACCGGCATAGTGTTTTGACAAACCCATTCCCAAACTGAGCTTGCCCAAAACACTGTTAAGCCTTTTCACAACACCATATATAACACTATTAGAGCAAAACAACTAGAACAAATAAGTACAGTAGAATTTTTTTTATTTTTTATACAAAAGTTAATTATATATTGTAACACCCCGCAATGTTGCAATCGTGCCACGTCGTGAGTAAACGGGAGAAGAATATTAATAATAATAATAAAAGACGTAGATTATGATTAGGAATAAATAAATCATTTTTTGCTCGTTCGCGTTCGCGCTCGCGCTCGCGCGAAGGCGCGAATGATGCGAAAATGAGACCTAGTGTTGGATTGAAAAAAAAAAATCTTAATACTAATGATAGCATGATAAAATGATAATTTATGTTTGTAGATAGGTATAAATAGCTGAAATAAATAATTGAGATTTATTATGAATTAGTGAAAAAAAAAATAATAATAATAAATAGATAAAAACATGAAATATAGGATAGAAACATTAAAATGAATAAGGTGATTGCATTATTAATATGTATATCTAATGTGATTTAATGTGCTTAGAAATTAACTATATATTAAGTTTTAAATAAATTGGTGTAAATTATACTAAAGTTTTATATATAAGGAAAATGATAAAGGATTACATGATATGATATGAATATATAAGTGTATAATATAAAAATCTAAAAAATTTTGATGAGGCATCAAATGAAAAAAAAAAAGAAACATGAGGCGTATGAAACGAGTGACTTGTGGCGTGTTGTAGACGCCGGAACAGGAGAAAACGCTAGAAGAATTCGGGGCGGTGCGTTGAAGAGTTATCGAGAACAATTGTTGCATCTATAAATGGGACAGGAGAAGAGGAAGAAATTGGACGTGCGTGCTCTGTCGATATCACCATGGACCGAAGCTGTGGCTGCAACGAACAGAGAAGGGAAACCAGCTGTTGCTGGTTTGGAAGGATGAAAACAGAGAAATGGAAAGTGCTGCTACTATCTGGGTTGCTAACGGACAGAGAAAAGGAGGAACGGTGCTACTGGTGTTGCCGAACAGGGGATGGAAGTGCATCAACTGTGGGACTGCTGCTGTTGGTGTTACAGCTACAACCGAACGGGAAGAAGGTGCTCTGTCTTGGAGACGACGAGCAAAACAGAGGAACGAAACGGAAGCTGTAACTGGTGCACTCTGAAACGAAGAAGGAGCTGTCATAGCTCCACGCTGCTGCCGCTGCTAACCCAGAAGGAGAAGAAGAAAAGGAAATCGTGTGTGCTGCTGCTCATGAGGGGGATGCTGGGTTGATTATACGAAGAAGAAGATGCTGTTTGAGAGTGAGATCCCAACTGGTTCGTGGGGGAAAGAAAAGAAGAGCATGCAGTTGCTGGCATGTAACGGTGAAGGGGCTGCTGCACAGCAGAGGGGAAGAAGAAAAATAGGGGAACCGGCAGGGAATTGCTGCCATCTTCACTGTGGAACAGAGGAGAAAAGCAGAGCAGCATTTCGTGCTGCTGCATGCTGCTGTTACTCCACATCGCTGCTGCTGCTCGATCGAAGAAGAAACCAGACGAAAAAGAGAACCGTGATGAATGAAGAAGTGGCTACTGGACGATGAACTGAAACAAACCGTAGCTGCCAGACGATGAATGAAGAAGAAGGACTTGCTGGTGATGCTGCGTGAAAGTGAAGCAGATGCTGTATCTGGTGGCCGAATGAAGAAGAACAACCAGAGCAACGATGCTCTGTTGAGAAGGCTACTCTTCACGTTGCTGCTGCTATTGGTCCGAGAAGAACAAAGGTGAAATGAAGATGAAGAAAATTGCGGGTTGTTATATATTGCTGGTGCGGTTGACCGAAACATAGGTAAGAAAATTTGTTCTAAATTGTGTTGAGTTATAAAGCTTAAACACACTTGCTTAAGGAAAATTTGGGATTTTTATGGTGAATAAAATTATAAATTCAAGATTATTGCTTAAACTGAAAAATCAAGTTATTAATGGTTTAAATTGGGTATGAACATTGATAAGTTAAAATTAAGAATTCTACATAAACAAACACTAATTGGAATAAGAAATTTCAAATATTGGGATCAATGTATATTGGTAATTTTAATAATCTGAAAGTAAGCTAGAAATTCTAAAGATATTCAATTGATGTAATTTTAGTATTATAGATAAAGATGAAACTATTATAGAATTTGTCATCATTATAATTTGACTTAGAATCAAAGCTAAAGTAAACAAATTGATGTGCATGGACTTGAACAATAAAGTTTTATAATGATATACCACTAAGGTTTGGAAAATAAAAAGAATAAATTAAAGTATTTTTAGGAATTTAAATATTTAAATTTAGAAATAAAGAAATGGAAAATCATTTATTCGAGCGCTGAATTATTTAAGTAGATAAATACATAAATTAAGAAAATAAATGCATAATGAGTATTCGAATTAGCACTATAAGTGAGCTCGCTGAAATTTTGGGAGTAGAATGGGACTAAAGATTCGACAAATAAGAAGTTTTATTTTGTTCGTAATCATTTCATGAATGATTTAATTATAACATAAAGACTAAGAAATTGAAAAATACTTAATTAACAAGAACATGAAATGATTACTAAAATCACTTTGATTAGTTAAGAGAATTACTAAATAATAAGTGGTGAAATTAGTGTAGAACTTTAGTTAAGAAATTATCATTACTATTGCAGATTGATTTTCTTAGGATGATCATTCACGACGAAAAGAAAGCCCTGGAGAATCGACAAGACCAGGTGGGCGTGATTTTCTCTCTCTCATGTATTATGCGAACTTAAAATTCAAGACATTTGTTTGAATAGATTATAGGTTGTCAATGCTTTGAAAATGGTTGATCTGAATTGTTGGTATTGTGGAATGATGTTTGATGACTAGTTTCTACATCTTAGTATGCTTGAATGTGAAATCATGCTTTTAGATTTCATCGTTTGATTTATTGTCGTTCTCTGTTAATGTCTAGCATTTGTACATCTGTTTTGCCATGATATGGATGATGCTTGGGTATGATTGAATCGACTGTATTAAACTAAAAGAAGATGATGGTTTATTAAGAATCCACGTACCGGTGCGATTGACGTGCCGAAAGGCGGATCGTAGGTATTCCCACCCAGAGCTGATTTGGTTAGCTCGAGGTCTTTGGGATATGACACAACTCCGTAGTTAGTATCTCTCTCAGACTGTGATACTGAGACATGATTGTTTTTAGATGGTACCACCTGAGGCCTCTATAATTATGATTGGATTGGATCACAGGGACTACCGAGAGGCATCTCAACCCTCTTCCGGTCTTAGACTGCAACTAAAACAAATAAATGTTTAAAACGCTTAATGTTTGAAAGTGCTTGTAATGTTTTGGATTGGGTCTGTATAATGCCTGTGATGTGTAGGAATGATCCACTGGGCTTTCGAGCTCACCCATTATATTTTTCAGGTACACTTGGACGTAGGATCTATTGACCACGCAAAAGACCCGCACTCTGATATGGACACCTCATGGGGAGGTCGTCAGGGATAGGACACCTGGAGGTTGATCTTTATGTATTTCACCGAAATTGTCTTAAATATATTTATGTTGTTTTAATGCCATTATTTTATCTTTAAATGATTTCATTTGTTTAAACGTTTTCAGTCTGAAGTAATGATTTTAAGAGTTTCCGCTGCTGTACTTAAGATTTATTTGAATGATTTTCTATATTTTAAGTGATATCTTTATGGGCTCAGACTTGATAATTAAAAATTTGAATTGAACTTTAAAGAAAAGAGATTTTTGACAGAAAAGAATCTTAGTAGCATCTCGATTTTCATCGGGCAACGATCCACACGTGACATAACACGTGAACGGAGGTCCAGTCGAAAATTGGGGTGTTACATATATACACTATCCTAAATGTAGCAGTAGCGGAATGCCTAAGTCAAAATGTCTACAATATTTTCCTCACTTCCTATACATTATACTAACTCTCAAAACAGTAAACCATGTGAGGAAACCTATCGAAGTAAAATAGGTGCGCTTCATGCAATGACCACCTTCTTCCCCTTATTCGCAGAAGAACCTGAAATGTTAGAGTAGTGAGCCAATTTTGTCCACAGTGGCTCAGTGAGTAATGTAACCTAATCTATAACTTAGAACAAGAATTCTAGAAAAGCAATGTCATGTATTAATGCACAATAATAATAATGCGAGTGAATGCAACAGTTAATGAATGCTAAATCCACTATGCAGTTATGCACCTTCCATTTTGAAAATAGTTTTTAATACAAAAAACACATAAATCCACTCGAGCGGGAGAAACCCGACGGTTAGGTGTATAGGTGACGACCCTAATCTGGGCCCATAGAACTCCCCTTAGGGCACTCTGTGCTAGGTGGTCACTAGATAATCTAAGGGAGCCTCAATTGATAGACTTGGCCCGACCGCACCCCCGGGTACGAAAACCACTTGTCCTCAATGCTCTACCACATTCAATACCCTAACCCGCACCCGGACCTTGATATTTGGTGCACATTTTTATTTAAATCACATTTAAAGATTGCGAATGCATTTCAATATGTAAGAACATTTCATTTATGATAGAATAACAAGTTAAGTGATAAATTAGAAAACACTACTCACAAGGATGCTCAGCTCTCGGTACTTTTCTAGTGACCGGTCGCATCCTGCTGATGTTTGATCCTGCGTGATCAACTTATTTTCTTAACATCTACATAAAACTTGGCTCACATTCTAACTTTATGGTCTTTGGTTAATCAAAGGATTGACTTGGTCAACTATAGTCACCTCTATCTAAACCTGACCCTCGCCAACCTGTCAAATCGATAAGGTCAACGTCGTTAACAAGGTCAATTAAGCCTTTAATATTGACTCAAAATACTAAAATATGTATTGTCGACATGTGTTCCACCTTTGGTACACAATAACCAGCCACTTTTATAAATTTGGTGGGTTAATACGTAAATATTATTTCCTATGTTATATATTTCTCTAATAAGTATTTTATAATGCTATACAATATTATATAACATTTTTTTCCTATTATTTATCATTATTTTTATCGTATATACATTTTTTCTATCTTTATTAATTAATCCTCAAATCGCATAAACATGAATTTAATATGTCTGTTGACCTCCAAAAATCTTAATTTCAGTGTCATTAAGTTTAGAGTTTCATTCTAGACATTTTAGTACCCACCGACTAAAATTCCAGTATTAATGGGTATACCCCTATGTGTTGACTTCTAACTACCATATAATTTCTTATGGTCCGCGAGGGTACAAATAATATATATATATATATATATATATATATATATATATATATATATATTTGCATTCTACTCATAAATCTGAGCACAATGATATATATATTATATAGTTATATTCCTAGTAAAAATATATCCTAATTTTGGGGCCACGTATTAAACTAAGGCATTTATTGAAACTATACTATAAAACTGAAATTCACAATTTATATAATAATTCAGAATTAAAAAGAGGTAAAAAAATGATTTACCCAAAATGTCGAATTTCCAAAGCGTGCGACTCCTCTTCTTTTCCTCCTTTTTTTCTTTTTCTTTTCTTTTTCTCCTCCTTTTTTTTTCTTTTCTTTTTCATTTTTCTCTCTTCTTTCTCTCCTTTTTTTTTTCTCTTTGATTCTTGGATGGATGTGTGTGAATGAAATGAACAATGGGGGGGTATTTATAGGTGAGATCTTGGGGGTGAGTCACCACATTATTTAATGTTTATTTAGTCAACAATAGTGGCTTGATCATCTTGACACATCATAGACATTATCTTATAATTAACCTTTTCATAAAATGAACTATTATCTTATCATGTAACACCCACCGGGAATCCTCCCGGGACTCTTACCCACGTCGTAGGGCCCATGTCATGGCGTGTCACTCACAAGGTACTGTCCCCTGCCCCCTGGGGTTTTCTTTCGCCTCCGCGGATTCGAACCTAAGACCTAGAGCTTAAGTACTTAATTCTTTCATCATCCGCTAACACCCACCGGGAATCTTACTGTGACGTTTTCGACTCTGAAGAAACATCCTAATTGTTTCCCCACCTGGTATGGTATCAGAGCCATGTTTTCTTCATCCTACCATGCTGATACGTGCCCTTGCTCTTTGTGTTTTTGGACTTTTCTTTACTGTTCATCTGTCTTTTTAGCTTCTGATCTCTCTCTTCAAGAAATTCTTACTTTGTGGAACGATCGATTGCACCAAGTACCTTCACCTTCTTTTTCCTCCACTTCTTCTGATTTATCTTCTAACTTCACACCATCACCAAGCTAGTCTCCTTCCAGTACTCTTTTCTATGATTGAAAAGTTTTGTCATTAAACACCCATTGGGCTTTTACCCTTACCTCTTTGCTTTCTAGTCGACGGATAGGCATTTCTAGCAACTTTTGGTAACCTTGGTAACCCAAGCGTGTTTTGATGGCAGAATCCACTCTTTCTAGATTAGAGTCTTCTTGTGGGACTTGTAAAATTGATGGTTTGTTTGAAGTCGAATACCTACCTGATTCTCATGGAATTGTTCCCCTTACTGAACTTGTTCCTATCCATCCCCACAATGTTTATCATATTCCTTCTGTCACCTTCTCTAAGAAAATCTCCAGTCTGTTTAAGAAGCAAACCCCAAAAAGTCCAATCAAAGAGTATGTTCAAATATCTGA
>JAJIYU010021334.1:0-10077 GCA_030144865.1 Tinospora cordifolia | reverse complement strand
ATATATAAACATGGATTATGCAAATACTACAAGCATTAGGCATTTCAATCAACATTTTTGTCTTTGGTCAACCTTGGGCAGAGTAGGCAAGTCTTAAGGTAGTCTACAAATCACTATGATACCATAGGGACATAATTCGATCAGCTACAGTGTTGTACATTTGGCCGCATTCCCATGGTACATGAATATCAACCATGGTTCATCTGTATCAACCCTGCAAACTGAGATTACACAAGGGCGGTATTCAAAATTATCACAACTTCTAAACCAAAGACACACAGGGGAGGACTCTTAAAAATTTCCCAATCCTCTAAACTAGAGCCTCACTAGACAGGTTCTTTATATAAAAACATCTTTAAAAAATAGTGGATTACCAACAGCCCTCTAAGGTTGGTTATCTCAATGGTTGATAGTATTATATTTCATGTTAACTTAAATTCATTCAAACAAATACATTATCATCATGATCATTTCACTATGTAACACCTCCTCCTTCACTACTATAATTTTTTCTAATTTTTTTAAGTATTACTAATAAAATATTTTTTTTCAAGTTAAAAATCTTCTTTTAAAAACAAATTTCTATCATATTCCAAAAATAATTCTTATACTTAAAACCTTTTTTGTAAGTTTATTTTTTTCATTACATAAAAGATTTTAATTGATAGAAAATTAATTTCAAGTGTGTTTTTCAACTCTAACTACTTGTGTGAGCTGGTTGAACAACCTTCAAGACGATTGATGAGACAGAGTCTACTTAGAATAATCAGTCACCTTGAACGGGATAACGTGCTTCCCTTTCAATGTTTAGCTTTATTTGGGATAAGACTTACCCACTATCAACTCAACTCGTAATCTTCACATCCGAACAAAACATTTAAAGTATACTAGTAATATATATATATATATATATATATATATATGAAAACAAACTTTGTTATTCAAGAATAACTTTAAAAGTAAGTATATCAAGTAAATACCAAGTTTTTACATGAGTAGTTCCTTATTCAATCCAAAAATATGAGGTAAGGCATTACTTAAAACTGTAAATTAACTCAAACTATTTAGTAACTCAATGATAAAATCATGATCTTATTAGAATGAATCAAAACAATTATTGTTAGGACCACATCTAGTCCTTATTTCAATAACCAAAATTAGAATTAACATTTCTAAATTGTTTGATTATAAATAAAAACTAAATAGAATCTTCAACAGAGTGTCATCAAAGTCAGTGCAGCATCTAAGGGCTTGTCATACCTATGAAAGGGAAAAATAAAGGGATGAACTCTAAGAGCCTAGTGGATCCTACTAGTCTTACAACAATAATTACACAAAAACAAGTAATAAATGTACAAACACTTGCAAATATTAAGCGTAAAAATCAACATTTTAGTATATACAGTCGATTGTGCTGGTAGGAATCGATATTCCTAAGTGGCCCGTTCTAAATCTTGCGCACCGCACATTCTTAAAATTTTCATTCAAACTTTATAGTATAATTCTAGAACCATTCTAAAATTCTGGATTGCACAAGGCCAATCAATTTTGTTGCTGAACCAACATTCTCAATCTCAGACCACCGACAATGCCTCCAACTAGCACATTGCCCCAAAAAATGGATTGTTAACTTTATTAATGTTATAATTAGTGTGTACAAAATCATCATCATAATTTCAAGTGTAATTAAACGATTCAAAATAACTCTATATGAGTGGTATTTGTCATGTCATGTATAACATATTTAATAATCAAGTAAACAAACAAGCAAGTCACACTTACATACCCCTAATTCAATATTCAACCACACAACATTTATTACTCAATACTTATGTAATATTGAAATAAGTCAAGTTCTCATCTCCACCTCGAATCGCGAATTTCCTCATTTCTTTATTCTTGCTTTCTGAAATTGAGGTAATGCTTCAACCTAATAAAAAATCTTTATTATTTTAGAAATAATCTGTTTAGAAACTTTCTATTTATTTATTTTTTTTTTTGGAACTTTCCTTTTTGAGAAACTTTCCAAATTTATTTTTTTATGAAACTTTTTATTTATCATATTTCCTAAATAAACAAACTAGAAATATAATAAGAGTAAGTTTCTTTAAAATATGACCATCTAATTTATTTTATCCATTCTTATTTTAAAATATTGCAAATTTACATAGTAGTTAACTACCAAAATTACACGTTCTAATTCAGAACTTTTCAAAACATAAACTTTTTAATTTAAAAATCAAGTTATTTAAAATAGGTATGCTAGTTATAAATTGATATACTTTCTAGGTTTAGAAAACTTATTTTACAAAGTTTCTAGAAACCTTTGTTTTATATTTGAAATTGTCGGGACCCTTTCCCTAGGGCGAAGGACAAACTGACTGGCACAGTACCCCGACAAACCCGCCTGCAAGCCGAGCTTGCCAAGACACTGTTAAACCTCATCTTTCAATACCACCACACACT
Organism: Tinospora cordifolia; assembly: GCA_030144865.1. NCBI lineage: Eukaryota > Viridiplantae > Streptophyta > Magnoliopsida > Ranunculales > Menispermaceae > Tinospora > Tinospora cordifolia. The sequence goes on along the minus strand of JAJIYU010021334.1, from coordinate 7,611 downwards.
ATCAGAGTAATCATGAGGATGCAAAAGGAATTTAAACACAAAGAACACTAATAAGACTTGATATTTATCAAAATGGTTCATTAAAACATGTGTAGCAACAGAAGTGACTAATGCATTATGTACAAGCCTTCCTCACCCTATACATAGTTTCTAACCCTCAAAACAAAAAAAAGTGCAAAGAAAACTTACCAAACAAACGAGAAAGTGCAGCTCTAGGCGATGACCACTCCCTTGCCTTTATTTACGGTTGAAGGACCTGAAAAGTTAGAGTAGTGAACCTAATTGTCCACCGCGGCTCAGTAAGCAATGCAATCTAACTCATAACTTAAAAGAAACATTCCGCAAAATAAAACACATGCCATGAATGCATGAACAATAGCATTATGCGAGTGAATGCAGCAGTGAATACAATTTAAATCCATCATTCAGTCGTGCACCTTCATTTAAAAATAGTTAAATAGTGAAAACATTCGTCAAGGTTCCCACTAGTCTCTAAGGCGACTAACAATCCACTCAAGCGGGTTGCAGACAATTAAGCATATCATGCCGACTCAATTAGGACTTATTGTCGTTGCCATCAATCGTAACAACCCAATCAAGACTTATTGTCGTTGCCATATTGTGACGGCCCGATTAGAACTTATTGTCGTTGCCATATCATAGGCCCACAGAACCCCCTCAGCGGGCACTCTGTGCTAGGTGGTCACTATCAGGGTCATATGAAAGACCGACACAACTCGCCCATACCCTATACCCTCGGACCTTGAGACTCGATGCACTTTTCATTTAAAACTCATTTAAAAGATGCAGATTCATTTCAATATGTAATACCATTTTTATAAATGCACAAAATAACAAGCTTTAAGAAATAAGTTAGAAAACATTACTCACTAGTATGTTCTGCTCTCGATGCTCCTCTCGCGATCGTTCGCGTCCCACCAGTACTTGGTCCTGCGAAATCAACGTAACTTCTTAATATTGGCATGGGACTTGGCTCAACTCTAACTCTACTGCATTGGTCAATCAATGGATTGACCCAATCAAAGATGAGACACTTATGCTAGTTAGACTTACCTTAAGTTGCTAAGTCAATTTGATCGACCTTGGTCAATCTTGGTCACCCTAGTTGAACCTATCCCTTGCTGACCTAGCCGGTCAACAGAGTCCCAAATGATCAATTCTGGTCCTCATTGAGTCAATTGGACTGAATTGAGTCAAAATTCTCAATTCCCATCACTTAGGCTCAACTTTAGTTTGTTGCCCTATCCGCACAACCATTTTCCCGATTTTTCTGCAGGTAATCTGTACATTGGATTCGCATCAAAATTTGTAGATCTATTCTAGACTCGCTAAATCTTTCCCAAAATTTTGAATGTTTGAGCTCCATTTGATAGTGTTTTTAACCGAAATATCAGGGTTTGTGTGTTCTCGAGTCTCATGTGACGGACAATGACTGTTTACTTAATTTGACCTACTATCCATATTAGAACCCTCTGAAATTTTGGCAACTTCTAGATATATTAGGAATCTCTCCACCAAATTTTTGCCCAATCCACTAAGGTTTGGTCATTCATTTCACTTTCAGAATTTTTAGCTAAATTATAGTGATTTCTAGGTTCACATTTCTATCATTCATTCATGTATTTATTTACCTCACCAAACCTCTAATCTAAGGGTCATTCCTTGCACATTTTGCAAGTACGTAGGTCATTCTACAAACCCCTATCAAGGATTCTTCCAGACAGTAAGCATACTTAAGCCTAAGGTCATGTTTAATGTCTCACTAAACAAGTCACATGCATTCCAAAACTCAGGAATTTTCTTAAGGGTTAAACATCCAGCTAACATAGCATATTTGCAAGTATATTAAATCATATTCACATAGGCTCAAGGTTGGATCTTTATACCTCTCTAGAGCCTCTACTATGAGGTTTGAAATGCCTCTGGTTTCAGTCCCAAGGGGTGTCCTTAAGTGCTCCAAATATAGCTTCAAATTTGATTCAATACTTGGTTCTATTGGCACTGTAGCAACAGTGAATCACACAATCAACACCAATGACTTATAACACATGTCAAATGTTCTACTATCCAGTTTCTACCACTTGGACACTTGAATACACATAATGAAAGGTAAAATGAAGGGTCTTACCTTAGGGGCAAACCTGGAATGGTTCAGGTGTGAGCCTTCCAAAAGTTGCTCCAACTGTTTATGTTATACAGCTGCAACAGTGAGTAAGTAACCAACTTTAATGGTTTGAAAATCATGTGTAATGCCTTATTTTTCGTTCTCTAACAATTGAAGGTTAGAGTACACATAACAAAGAAGCAAAAGAGTAGCTTTACCTTAAGATCGAATCTGGGATAATTGGGAAATCACTCTTTTAAAAATTGGATCACACTATTTTTTGCAACTTTCCAGTTTGCAAGTGTGTTGAGCAGCCCCTTTGATGGTCAAATGGGTGTTTTGCTTCATGCTAGGTGGCTTCTTGCATGGCTAGGTGGACTGCTACTTGGCTCCTTGAATTTCCATGCAACTTGATTTGATGGCAATGTCAAGTCCTTGGTTAGTTGTTCATGATAGACAGCCAAAACCATGGTTGAAAACCATGGATTTTAGTGGTTTTCTTGCTGGAAAATCAGGAAAATTTGCCAAAATAGAGGGAATTCGAGGAAGAAGAAGAGAGGGAGGGGGGGGGGGGGGGGGGGGGGGGGGGGGGGGGGGGGGGGGGGGGGGGGGGGGGGGGGGGGGGGGGGGGGGGTGCTAGGAGCCTTGGGCCAGTCCAGGCGCCAAGCCCAAGCGCTGGGTGCGCTTGGGCCCAACCCACACAGGTCGAGAGGCCCATGCACCCCTGCCCAGCCTGGCCGGGCCCGGGCTAATGTGCCTGGCCCGTGCGGCTGGGCAGGCCCCCTCCTTTTTTATTATTTTTTTGTTTTATTTTTTTCTTATGTATACATACCTATGTATATATATACATATACATCGAAATTTTGCAATTTTTTTCTAAAATTATTAAAAATCATTAATTCATTTTTTCTCATCAAAATACTTCAATTATACATCATTTCTTCATTTATACAATTATTATCTCCAAAAATTGAATAATTTCTCTAAAATCGTATTTTTCTCCCAAAAATTTCATTTATCCTTCTAAAAATTTCATAATTATTCCAAAATTCAATAATCAATCATAAAAATCATTTCCCTCAAGAAAGCACATTTTCTTTATAGTTTCATGTGCTTTTCCCTCAAAATTGCATTTTTTACCATTATTCAAATTTTTTTCAATAAATAATTCAAAATTAGAAAAAAAAATTGGAGAGCATTTCATATATTTTCATTAAAATTCAAGAAAATACATAGAATACACATGTGTTGGATCCGTCAATTCGATGCCCAAAAACATGGTCGCCACAGAAAGTATGATAATATTTTTTTTTTGAAGAAATAAAACTGAATTTAAAATTTAACATAAGAAAATCCTCAAAATAAAATCTTATATAGAATATGAGTGTTTCATACAAGAGACTAGAGTTTCTAAATTTTTTTAATATCATAATCTACGAATTTAAAGTATATATATATATAGAAACTCAAAACTAAACATGAGATTCTTATCATATAAACACTGTAATGGGCCATTGATTGACCCTTTCAAATTTGTTTCGATACCCATTTGAAATAAAGCAAGATTAAATTGATAAGTACTAAAATAAGATATATCTAAGAGAGTTTTATATTTCAAATATTTTTGCGCTTTTATGAGATTTTATCAAATAAACAATGAAATAGGTAATTAATTAATTGTTTCAGTGTTATTTCAACACCCACTCAAAGTAGAACAAAATTAAATTTAAAAAACTAAAATATATTTAGGAGAGTAATATTTTAACTATTTTTGTGCTCCTATGGGATTTATGAAATAAATACTAAAATAGGTCATTAATTGACCATTTCAGAATTGTTTCAACATCCATTCAAAGAAGAGCAAAATTAAATTGAAAAATATTGAAAATAAAGTAGATTTGAGAGCTATACCTTAACTATTCTTGCAGTTCTAATTGAAACCACACTTTTTTAGAGTGAAGAGAAGAATGTGAAATACTAAAAACTTGAAGAAGAGAAAACACTACGCCATAGAAGGAAAAAGAAAACTAAAGAGAGAGCACGTCTAGGAGAGAGTGAAAAAGCACTTTCATTTCTTTTGCTAGGTGTGAGGAAAAATAAGTGAAGATGAAAGTTATTTATAGATTTTAGGATTGTGAAGTTCCAAATCTTATCTTCTAAAAATCTTTAAAATTTCTAATTTTTCTTTAATTCCTTAGATTCTCTTAATGAAGAGTTTCTTTTCTTTTTTTTTATTAATCTAAATATTACTAATTTATTTTATTTCTTTTATGAGAAAAAACTTATCTATATTTTTTAAATAATATTTAATAATTTCAACTCTAAAGTGACTTAATCTAACATAATAATAATTTTTTTATCAATCTAGATTTTTTTTCCAAGCATTATTTCTTTTAACAATAGACACTTATACAATGATAATTTAGATTATTTAATTATTCAAACTATAAAGCAATTTGATTTATTAATTTAAACTGTTTAATCTAAAGAAATAGACATAATATTTATTCCAAATACTATCAATTTAATTTAGATTATATATATATTTACATAAAGTGCTTATATTATTTTTTTTCAAAATATTATTAATTTGGATTGTTTAACTCTAATTACTTTATTTATGTTTAATTACCAAAAATTATTTTATTTTCTAAACTTTGTAAAATTATCTAAGGTATTACATTCTATCAAGATCATATATTCATAGTCAATTTCACATGCTACGCAAATATTCATGTCTTACATAGTTATATGCATTGAATACATAAACATGTGATCACAAAGGTACTAGTCAACTCCCTATCATAATTTCTATTAGGCATGCATATTTTCATTCAATACATAAACATGGTACTCATATTCTAATCATACCATATTCATCAATCATAGGATACATGTCATGTCCACAATCAAATGGGGCATTCAATCATATAAATATGTAACTGCGTACTCTCATTATCCACCTAAGGTGTTTTCATAATCAATGTAAATGTAGGCATGTTTAACAAAGAAATAGGAATATTACAACTATTACCCACATTTCACAACTTTGTAGGTCTGCAAATGCCATGCGAGAAAACCCCTTAAGCAGTGCTCCCTCAGTCACACCTATGTGTATACAAGACACTAACTTTTAGCGTAATACCCCAAAAGTCTATAAGACTTCTACGTCACCGATAAACAGTTAAAATAAAATAAATAAATAAAATAATAATAACATACCTAAAAACCGTGTAGAATAAGTTTAAATAAACAAATAAATATAAAAATGATATAAATTCAAAAAACACGAGAAATAGCGACGAAAAGATACAAAAAGTCAAAATTTCATTGGTTATCATGGTAAACGAAAGTGATTTCCATGATAATCCCGGACAAACCTAGAAAACGAAAAGAAAAGCGTCACACTAGTGACCATAGTAATTCTATAGTAACTGCGGTAATCGCAAAAGAAACCCCAAAATGAGCAAGAGCATCAGCCTGGTTACTGCGGTCATTGACTGCGGTAATTTTCGGGTAACCACAATAATTCATGGATTTTTATAAAAATGCAATGTTGACGCAGAAGCCCTAGATTTGGATTTCTTGCGCCACAACTCACTGTTTTCTCTCCAAAACTCTAACCAAACCTTCCAATCTTGTTTCTTAGCTTTTCTTTTGAGTTCTAAGGGGGATTAAGCTCTCACAAACCCCTCTCTATGGGTTTGTAAGCTTGGATCCGTGAAGAACAAGCTTCGCCAAGAAGAGGATCTGTGGAGTTTTACTCCAAGACATCTTATGCTCAGGTAAAAATCATGAAACCCACTTGAAATCATGACTTCTTGGCATTGTGAAACATTTTCTTAATTGTAAACTCGTTTTTCCTGGAAGCACGAGTGATTTGAGGGTTGTGAGACCTTGTTTTGGCGAGGAACAAAGCGAAAACACATAGGGCCCTAAGGTATAATGATCTCCTTCAATTTGATGTGTGTTCTAAGCTTAAATTGTGTGTGGTTAAGTGTTAACACATGTTTTCGATTCTGGCGACCGAAGCATTACCGCGATAATTTGTCTTGTACCCCATCCTTTCTCTTGTTTTTGCTCCGGTCTAGTGTACACCGTGAAAAACATATGTAAGGGACATAAATCTAGGATTTTGACCATGTTTTAAATGTTTTAGACTCACACTATCTTATTATTGAAGACTTATAGATTAAAGATCTAGATGCATGCGACAAGGAGTAAAGGAACATGGGAAGGAAATACAAGGTGGGTGTGATTTTCGTACTCCCTAGCCTTACTTAAACTTTGAATGCAAAACATGATGTATGTTTACTTTTAATGAGCACTTAGAAGCATGCTAGGGACAGTATGATTGATCTTGATTGGAATGACTTGATGTGTGCCCATGATGCTTAGTTACTTGTGTTATAACATGCATAGATAGAGATTTTATGTGTTGATCTCCATGAATGGTTGAACATACCTAAATAGTTTACTTTGAATGTGACATATGATGACTACGTGTGAATTGGAATGGAATGTGCAACTAAAAAAGATTAAATTAAGATTTAATAACTCCACGTACCTGGCCGATGATCAACCTTTGGGTGTCATGGTGGGTGTCCCTACCCGAGCTAACTATGACGATTGATTGTGTCTTCGAACAGAGAGTCACTACGAACTTCCATCCTTAGATTGTGGTTCCAAAAGGTAACTAGCCCTCGGGCGTTACCGCCGAATTCGCTCTCGAATCACTCGGGGACATCAAAAGCAGGGCTCTTTTGGTCTATGTTCCGACAAAAATAACCAATATAATGTTTGAAACACCCTAATGTAATGAAAGTGTTTGCATATTTTGTATTATAGTTTGTATAATACTAGTGATGTGTAGGGATGATCTACTGGGCTCTCTAGTTCACCCCCTTATTTCATTACAAGTAATTATTGATACTATAGGAGTAGGCCAGCCATGCGAGGCCATCATTTTGGTTGAGACCTCACTGGGAGGTTGCCACATTTTCTTTTTGGTTTACTATTTTATCTTTTTATTGTAAATAATCCGAACTAGGCATGTGCCCTCCAACTTTTAAACTGTCTTTCTTATAAATTTTGGCATGTATCAAACTTGGGCCATAGGCCTTATTTTATTATTTTTTTTGAACTATATTTTTATGTTGAATTTGTAATTATTTCAAACCACTCCATTTTTTTTATGAATATCACTTTATTGACAAAAAGAACTGACATCTTTAACGAACATTGTACATTTCAAATTGATTTCATAACATATTTGAAAGAAAGGTTTTGAAACATAAAATAGAAAGAATGAGAAGGAACGCTAGTAGCCTCCGGCTATTGGCGAACGACTCGAGTTTGGCATCTCTCGTTGAATGGGTGTGCGTCATCTCCATGCATAGCCCCAACAACTCGTCACATGTAGACGGAGAGGAATCGGGAGTTGAGGTGTCACAAAGTTGGTATTAGAGTATAGTTATTAGATATAC
>JAJIYU010021333.1:0-10076 GCA_030144865.1 Tinospora cordifolia | reverse complement strand
GTAGCTCAGCAATGGTGTAGCAACGCTTCTGGCGTGCTTTGATTACTTCCCCTTTAGTAGAAACAACATCTTCAACTTTAATATCAGGAGGTTTGGGCTTTTGCAGCTCTATTTTAGAGACAACTTGCACTTCAGGAGGAGACTTCAAAGAGTGATCTATAGAAAAGACCACTCTATCTTCATGTGCTCGCAAATTAAGCTCTCTTCTAGCAACATCAATAAGTGCATAGCTTGTAGCTAGAAATGGACTCCCAAGAATCAGTGGAAACTCCCCATAATCATCCATGTCAAGCACCACAAAGTCAACTGGGGATATTAACTCATCCACCTTTACTAAAACGTCTTCTACAACACCCTGTGGGTATTTGAATGATCTATCAGCTAGCTGTAGGGGAATAGTAGTAGATTGTAATTCAGACAACCCCAATTCTTTATATACTGCGACTGGCATCAGATAAATGCTTGCCCCCAAATCACATAATGCCTTATCAAAGAATCTTGAACCAATTTGGCATGGAATAGTGAAGCTTCCAGGATCAGTAAGTTTCTGAGGGAGTTGTTTCTATAGATTAGCACCACATTCCTCCACCGGCTGCACAGTCACATAATCTTCAAACCGCTGTGGGAAGGATAGCTGAGACGGTTCAATATACTTGCTGCCTTGAGTAGTAATGCTTTCAAAAATATCATCTTTCTCTACCCCACTAGTGAGCAGTATATGAGTATACTCAGTCGCAATAGGTCCTGTAAACTGGATGGCTTCATCAACTAGCACAGAGGGGCTGGAGGGCAAGGGTGAGTTCTGCATCAATTCATTCACCTTACTATAAAAAATGGCCTGGCAACTCTCTTTAGGATGTATTTGAGTGGCACTAGGAAAAGAACTTTTCTGCTGACTAGAGATTGCTTGGGCTATCTGTCCCATCTGAGTTTCAAGGTTCTTCACTGTGGCATTGACATTTTCCATCTGAATTTCTAACCCAGAAACTCTATTGTCATTCTGATCAATCCTATTAGTCAGCTGTTTGAAGAATTGTGCCTGCATATTCATCATTGCATCCATTTTGTCCTCCAATGATGGTTTCTTTTCAACCAAGGTCTGATGATGAACATGACTTTGTGGAGCTTGCTGGAAATTTCTATTATTGCTCATCTGATAGTATGGATGAACATTATACATCTGCTGCTGCCCTTGATAATTGTTGAAATTGTTAAGTGCATTTAGCTGCTCAATAGATGCCTCTTCTATAAGGGATCCCTTGTGAGCTTCAACAATGGCCAAAATAGATTGATGTTGTTGTTGCTTGCCCTAACCACTACCCAGCTTCTCTATCAAGACATTGATCTGATGAGTCATTTATGCCATTTGGGCCTGTAGAGCTGTCATACAATCTACTTGATATAATTAACTGATCCTCTTTTTGACCCATACCTATATGCATTGGATGCCATATCGTAAATTAGTTGAGTAGCTTCATAGTAGATTTTCCCATTAGCGAGCCACTGGCTGCAGAATCCATGAAAGCTCTGGTAGATGGTGTCAGACCACTGTAAAACATCTGAATCTGGCGCCAAGGGAGATAACCATGTTGTGGGCATCTTCTTAGTAAATCTTTGAACTGCTCCCAAGCTTCATAGAGAGATTCGAAGTCTAGTTGCTTGAAAGAGCTAATCTCACCCTGTAACTGATGGACTTTGGCGGGTGTGAAGTATTTCTACAGAAATTTTTGCCCCCTATCTTCCCATGTAGTAATGCTACCAGGTAGAAGCGTTTGTAACCAAGTTCTAGCTTTGTCCCTTAAAGAGAAAGGGAAAAGTCGCAGCCATAGTTGATCTTCAGTTACCCCGTTCATCTTTACTATGTCACATATCTCCATGAAAGAATTCAGATGAGCCATAGGATCTTCGGTTGCTGAACCCCAAAATTGTTGTTGTTGCTCCATTGTGATTAAGGATGGCTTCAACTCAAAGTTGTTTGCATGGATTGGTGTCCTCACAATCCCAAAGTAGTTGTTGTTCAAGACAGGTTTGAAGAAGTCCCGTAATGGTGCCTCCCCATTGTTACCAACACCCGAACTACTGCTTTCAGCTATGTTTGATACACGTCCCTTGGATTCAATCTGAATCTGCCTTAGAGTTTTGGACAATTCAGGATCTTCCTCAGCAAAGGATGCGTTACTCATGCAAGCCCTGAAACACCACAGCTCAACAAACGAATCAAGTGTAGCGAGCCAACAAGATAGAAATAAAGAAATAAAAATAAATAAATAAAATGTTTTAATTAAAATCAAATCAAATTCAACTGGTTTAAAGATAGTTACACCGTTTCCCAGCAATGGCGCCAAAAACTTGTTGGTTACCCCACAAGTATACAGGATCGCAATAGTAATAACCGATGAGACTGGATATCATCCTCAGGGAATGTATAAAAATCAACTATCTAAAAGCCCAATTTACTATCAATTTAAACTTTATTAAAACTACAAATTCGATTGATTAAGAATTAAAATTAAACTCCTGAAAACAGTCAAATATAAAACTAAAAAGTAAATTATTTAAAACTCTTTAGATTAAATTATCTAGGATAGTAAACTTTCTTGTGATCACCTTCAATTCCTATTTCAATTAATCAAATTCCTTCGTTCTGTAGGTTTTAGCACTAGTCATCAAAGCCTTCTCCCAAAGCACCTTAACACCTATTAGTCTAATCACTAATACCCTCTCCCAAGGCGTACAGTAATAGTCTAATGCATTAAACACAATTATAACGTGCAACCTCCTAGGCAATCAACAACCTCCCGGTCAAATGATTGATCTAAGTCTATAATTTGATTTTCAGAGTATTAATCCTCTCTTTTAAGTTAGATTAACATTCTATAATCATTTCTTTTATGGCCAATAAAAAGAAAGCATTAAGAGTCTAAATTATAAAACAAAACCTCAGAAATAGATTAATCAAAATAAGAATATCAGGATTCTACAATTGAGATTTACATCCTAGACTTAAAATAAACCTAGCCTGACATGATTAAGAGTTCAGACATCAAAGAATTAAGATCATAAATAAACATACTCAAATCTTGGACCTTGATCTTCAATTCTTCTCCGTCTTCTCTCTATTCTCCTTTGTTAGCTGTTTTTCTTTAAAAATTTATTGTTCTCAAAACAGATAATCCTCTTTAAGACCCTACTACAGTGACCTATTTATAGTATTTCACTAAAGAAAACCCTAAAACAATAAAACATGTCTACCGACCGCGGTCCATAAGTGACTGACCGCAGTCCATAGCATGATAAAAAAATCCCGAATATGTGAAATCTCTCGAGCGACCGCGGTCCATAAATGACTGACCGCGATCCATAGCGAGATGTTGATTTCTTCTCGTTCCTTGTTCTGTCTACCGCGGTCGGCACTTTTCTTTATTTTTGGCCATTTTCAACTCCTCACGTGTTCCTATTCCCATTTCGATTCATTCTAAACCTGCATCAACACTGAAAACCTTTCTCGGACATTATATTCATATAAAAATACTAGAAATAACATTAAATTATGCTAATATGCAACTAATCATGCAACAATGCTCTAAATGCATATATAACTAAATATAAGCAAATACACTAAATTTTCTATTACACTAATGAAAATTATACATAAAATACTTATAGTATAGTTAGTCTGCTATGCAACCAACAATGAGCCCACTAGCCGAGTCCAACTCAATACTGGATAAAAAAATAATAAATCTTTATTGATGTGATCTTTGCCTACAAGTGGGCATATTATCTTTACATATAAAGTACAAGCAATTCTTTGGAGTTTGATAAACACAACGTAAAATCTCTCATATCAAGGATTTTCGGTATCTAAAGAACCCTCCAAGTCTATATATACCATCCATGACTATAGATAGGGGCATCTCATGCTAATTTTCTACAAACAAATTGTATTCAAGATTTTTAATTAATAAAAAGAGTTTTTATTAGTTTTTCCTCAAATTTTCATTGTGATTCTCACTCTTGCTCATCTCAAATTTAATTTGTCAATTTTTGCACCAAAAATAGGCATGTCTTTGGAGGACTAGTTTGAATAATCCTTCTCGTCTTTCACCAATGGCAGAAACAAGTCTCATTAAGGTACCTGCGACTGAAGAAGCAATGACATGACTTGAAGCACCTCGTTTGCATCGGGGATTGACACATTATATTCTAATCACACGTTGATTGTAAAGATCGGTCGACTGTAAAGTATAATATGAATATAGCGCCACTAATTTTGGCCTACCTGAGTTTTATACGTACCCCTATTACAATTAAAATTCAATCTTAATTAAATTTTATTAATTTAATTCTAACTATATTAAATTGTACCTAAAGTATGTTGCCTACAACTGTCCAACGTCCCAACATGCCCTTCTCTCTTGCTTTTTTTTTTCTTTGCTCTCCTCTCTTATCTCTAGCAAATCCTGGTGCCTCTCTCTTCTCTCTCAACCTCCCCTCTAATTTCTTTCACGATGCCTCCACTCTCTCCACTCTTGGCCTTTTGTCTCTCCACTAGCAGTAACACATTCGATTGGTTGAATTTTCAAAGTTTTTTATTTTTGTAATTTTTCTTTACTTTTATGACCAAATATTGATAAAATCCACAAAATTTGAATAGTTTGGAAGTTATTTAGTAGAAATGGTTAAGCGGATATATACAAGTCAACAAGGTCATTAATATACGACTATATATATATATATATATATATATAATATCATAATGTTTAAATATATATACATATATTAAATGTCATGTTGTTTTTATTGTTATTCCTATTAAATATATACTCGTTTAGTTATTTGTTTTCTATAGCCGTTGGAATGATTTAAAAGTAAGGTATAACATGTTTTAAAAAGAGAAATAGTCAGGACCACTTACCGCCCTTAAGGCGGCCCAACCGATGTTGTAATCTAATAGGTCATTATCTCACCTCAACCTGTTGAGTTACAATTAAGCATTTTCTATTTGAATCCAAACTAAAGTAAAAGATTAACTTATTTAACAACTGGAGTAGTATGAGTGTTGTTGGAGTACAATAATAGGTTGAATACATTAGAGTTACCAATATAGGAGGTCGGTATCCAAAATGACCTACAATACATGATGTAAGTACAACAAGAGAGAAAATACAATAGAACTTTAAGTAAAATAATCATCGTTAACCCATTTTCCCTTATTGAGACTTGACATTCCTAAAAAATAGAGTAAATAATGAGCCTAGTATGATGTGACTCAATGAGTAATAGTCTACGTTAACAATATATGCCCAAAATATGTATGCATGTAAATGCTAAAATGTCAATTACTAATTCAAAGGTTATAATACGTACAATATCGTGGTTAAACTAGAAATCATGCAAATATCTCATACATCATACATAAAATCTTATAAGATCATGCATGTCATAATCACAGCCAACCACGCTCAATGGATCCAAGACATTTTAAAGACCTAGGTCACAAGCAAAGAGACCTAGTACATCCTCAAAAATTTAAAGCTTAATAACTTTCTCAACATATCCAAGACGTCATAAAAGTCTAGGACACAAGCCAACAGACGTGGTGCATCCTCAAAAATCAAAAGCACAATATCCACTCACGAGTTTAGGCAAAGCCTCTCAATTTTGAAAAATTCTCATGCAATGCCATGATTCATGATAAAAATAGTTTCAAATCAATATGCCATGCCATTAAATATATCATAGTACAATTCAACATAATTTTAATGTAAAACTGTGACGACCTATAGTTTTGATATACGATTAATAGGTTCAATATATATATTTTTCTAAAAATTTTAATGAAAATACATGAATTTTTTCAATATTTTTAATTTTAAAGTATTTATTAAAAAAAATTAGAATAATTGGAAAAATATGATTTTGAGGGGAAAATACATGAAATTATAAGGAAAATGTAATTTTTGGAGAAATACGATTTTTCGAAATGATTATGGAAATTTTTGAGTAATTAGTGAAATTTTTGGGAGAAAAAATGTAATTTTTGGGTAGATTATTCAATTATCAAAAAATAATTGTATAAATGATGAAAATGGTATATAATTAAAAGATTTTGGAAGAGAATGATGAAACAAATGATTTTAATAATTTAAAAAAAATGGTGAAAATTAAGTGTGTGTGTGTGTGTGTGTGTGTGTGTGTGTGTGTGTGTGTGTGTGTGTGTGTGTGTGTGTCTTTATATATATACACCAAAGAGGAAAGGAATAAAACAAAAACAAAAAAATGGAATTTTCGGCGCAACAACCGTCCAGCCCGTGTGGGCTAAAAATTGGCTCAGGCTCACAAGCCCAAGCCAATTAGGCCACTGGGGCAAGTCAAGGCCCGTCCCAGACGCGCTAGGCACACAGGCCAACGCCCAGGCACGTGGGCTGGCCCGTTCTCCTGTCCGGCCCACACGCCCAAATCGTCCCCCACCCCTTTTGTTTTTCGATTTTTGGTCAATTTTTTAGCAATTTTTCTTGAATTTATGGGTATTTTTCAGCAGAAACCAGCCAAGAACCTTGTTTTTGAACCCCAGGTTTTGGCCATCTATTCACACCTCTGAATTGGCCAATACAAAGTGCCAACCAATGACCTTACTTGGAAACACATGGGCCACGTGGATGGCCACTTCGCACTCTCATATGCCATGCAAACTGCCCCAACATGCAACAAAATCCCATCTTTGAGTAGATTTTCAATTTTTGCAACTCCTCTTCAACCATCCAAATCTCTCTCATTTGGTATCTGTTTTAAGTGATCTAGGGTTCTTTGGAAAGCCCTTGCCACCCTCTACAACATTATGCATGCAGTTGGTCAAATTTCAGAACCGTTTAAAGTTGAGATGGCCAAGAAGAATGTTGTTCAACACTGTTGGGAACCCAAAAAACAAAGAAACTTGAGATGATGCAATCTTTGGAGTATTGATTCCTAGGCCATTAGAGATTTGTTCTTGAATTTAAACCACTTTTGTTCTTCCTTATTACGAGTATTTCAATCTTCAAGTGATAGAAATTAGAATCTGAGATCCTACCCACATTTTATAAGGTGATGAAGTTGACTGTTTGATTAGCTGTTTCAATAGTTTCAACAGAAAACAGACTTTGAAACCAGATTGGAGGTAGTGCTTGTAATACCTAGAGGTGTCTGTTTGGACTGAGATCTGAGACATTTTGAACATCATACTTGGGACTACAAAAGGGTATAAATCTCAAGTCGTAAGCCTCTGTAGTTTGAATTTTCTATGCTTGCAAATATGTCCTGTTAGTTAGATGTTTTTGGACTTAGAAAAATTTTCAGAGAATCTTTATGCATGCTATATTTTGGTAGATGTATTTGAGAGTGTTTATGATTTTATTTGCTTGTTGTTTTGGATAGAACTAAATTAATCAGAGTTGTAGGATCTAAACCCTTACAAAAATAATAAGAAATAGTCACAGATTGATGTTAGAACAAGAGTAGGTAAGCACTTGAAAACCGTAGGAAATCTGAACCATTTGAACAATTTGTTAAGTGATAGAAAAGTAGAAGATTAGTTGACTGACCAAATGTAGGTATTTTGAGCTGGAATTCGGTGGAGAGGCCATTGGACATGTCAATATTATGTTATCAAATTTCAAGCCATTCTGAATTTGGAAAGTAGGTTAACCAATTCATTAAGTAACTGCCTGTCATAGGGGATACGGCATTTTACAATCTCTGTTAATAAACTTAGAAACCTTAGTAAATGGTGTCCAAAAATAAAGAATTAAGATTTTAATGAAGGTTTAGGAAGTGTAAATGAAATCTAGAAAGTTTTGCGCAAATCCAGCTTATGGATTAGTCACAGAAAAATTGAAAAAATTCATTATGCAAAGAAGATAAATGCTTGAATTTGGGCTAAGTGTTGAAATTTGGGAATCTTTGACCTAAATGACCCAATTTGACCAAAGGTGACTAAGTTTGACAATGTTTGACTAGTTGACCACGTTTGACAAGGTTGGACCGATTGATCAAATTCAACCGAAATGACTTGGGTCCATCGAGACCAATTATAGACAGTGGAATTAGAGATTAGGCCACAATATAGAAAGAACTGAGATTGAGTTTAATTAATGCAGATTCAAGTGAGCACTGCGAGACTCGGCCGAGTGTCAACGGGACAATAATGCATGGGATTCGAGGTGAGTAGTTTGATTCAGGTGTTTTCTGTGACTTGTGTTCCTTGCATAAAACTTGTGTGAAATGACATGGTTTAAATGGTTTCATGAGATTGAGATATATTTGAATGAATTTTGAAAAGTGTAGATGCACACGGGTAATAAGACCAAAAGCTCAAAGGCTGAGCATCGGGGTTAGGACTTATGATCAGTGCGCCTAGCCTCAGAACTCGCTCGAGTCACAACACTTGAGGGCTGAGCATTGAGCTTAAGGTATTCGATAGATATGCCTAGCTCATAACCCACTCGAGTGGCCAATATGCCTGACTCAAGACTTGCTCGAGCGATGACCATAGGTTTGGTTTGCTGATTTGACCCTAATCTGGATATAGTTTTTAACTGGCATGGATTTGAGATGTTTTCTGAAACTGTTGCACTGTTTATAACTACTTTCATACTATGTTATGCATTCGAATATTATATGATTTTTATTGTTCATGCATACATGACAATTTTGGAATGCTAGTTATGATTGACATGCTGGTCTTATGACTCACTGAGCCACGTTGATTTAGGCTCAATACTTTATTAATATTTCAGGTCCTTCGATGGCTGATAAAGGAAAGTGCGTGGTAATCACTTAGCTCCCTGACGCTTTCTGTTCCTTTTCTGGTTCTTATGATTTTAGAGGTTGTTCATTCCTTGTATATGTATAAATGATCAACTATGTATTTTGAACAAGACAAATGTGTAATATAATATTTACTCTTCGTATGTTGTTTACTTTCACTTTGAGTTTTTCAATTATTCTGATATCGTTTGTTGTATGAGATTGGAAAAGGGCTTACCAGTGGTTGGACGAACTTGACATGGTGAGTGAGTTTGTCGGGCTACTATGCCAGTCGGGCCGCCCTTTGGCCTAGGGAAGGGGTCTCGACAAGAACATATAAAGAAAATGCCAAAAATAACTCACAAAGATTGCAGTTCAAGAATTTCCTTAAATTCAACGATTATCCTGTGAAATATCATCACATTCACAGTATTTCAATTATTTTCTTGAGTATCCTTTGATGGGACCTTATTTCCTCTGATTATTATTGTCATATCTCTCTTTATTCTACTCTCTTTACATGAAACTAGATAAAATAGTAAATTTGCACATATCATAACATATATTATACTATTATCACCCCATTTTCAAGGTTGAAATTATCATATTTCTTGATATTCTAGTTGTTATGAGGATGTTTATTTGATATCTAGGGTTAGAATGGTGAAAATTATGAATTTTGGCATAAAACTCATTTTTCTTCCTCAACTCAAAAGTGTAAAATCATGGTTTGATTATATATTTGGGGCATGTTTTCATCACATTGTCCTCATGATTTTCGCTCATTCTTCCTATAAATCACAAGTACATATGTTAGTGATTAATTTACAATAAGAAATCCCCATAAAAAACTACCATGGTATCATTAATCTCAAAGTTGTTGGTGAAACTGTTTCAGATTTTATGCCTTATTGCATTAACAAAGAGCCTAGTTTGCGATGCTTGTTCTCTTTCGCCAAAGATTTGTTCCTCGAGCTTCTAGTGATGTTTTCCATCTTCACTAACTATTTTCACCCTGCACCTGCAGGCTCACACCACAACCACTCACTGTGCCTGTGATCACCCTAGGTCTTATAATGTATACACGTCAACATGAATTTTAAAAATTCAAAATAAATATAAAAATGAGTGGAAACTTGTTTTTAATTATCATTATATGATACTTAATCAAGATAAAGTTTATTAGAACATTCGGATAGCTAGAAACGTGCGCGGAGAAGTGTAAAAAATGAGGAACCTTGCTGCCGACCGCGGTCCGTGTTATGATGACCGCGGTCCGTGATGTGAGA
>JAJIYU010021332.1:0-10071 GCA_030144865.1 Tinospora cordifolia | reverse complement strand
AGCAAGGCATGTTTGACTGTGAGAGAAGAAGCCTTGATACCCTCGGCACCTGGCTATGTGCTATGAGCATCTCCGGTGAGAACCCTGGCCACTTCATCCATATCCACATCGAGGTTGAAGGGATGGAGCAGGTCGCCAACAGTAGAGGGGAGACCAAGGTGCTCAGATAAATCAGACGGAGAGAAGGAAATGACAAGCCCACGAACATAGTTGACATGATACCACGACGATTTAGAATCAGTGATAGAGGAAGAGAGATTGGCATAAAATTCACGGACCAGGGAAGGAGAATAAAAGGAGGGACTTGTTACCGATTTCAGAAGATGCTGCTGATCAAGGGACTCAAGTAGGCCAGCTTTCAGAAAGTCAGCTTGATTGATAACCCGTTCAACAAGGAAGGACTTGGAACAACTTTTGGACCATAGAAGCTTCCTTGACAGATCAAAGAACAGAGGTGACTTTGCAGCAGAAGCTTGAATGGGGGAAGGCGTGGAGGAGGAAGGGTCGGCAGAGGGGTTGCTAGAGTCGTGAGAAGGTTCAGAGGACATAGGAGAATCCCTAGGACTTGAGCAGGGGTGAGGATCAGGAGTGGAGGCATCTGTGGGACAAGTGGGCTTCGGTTCGGAGTCAGACTCAGAGGAAAAGGGAAGAGGTGGCTTTCGAACAGGTGGTTTGGAAACACGTGTTTTCTTAGAGTTGGGAAAAGAAGGTAATTTGGTAAGGACAGAAGGAGGTCGTGACAAAGGGGATGGCTGAGAAGAACCTTCCTCAAGAACATGAGGGACAGGTTGAGACCCTTGGGAGTGTTTTGACACACGATGCTTCGAACCAGAAGATGAAGAACGAACAATAGAGGGACCCGAGGCGCTACGAGTTCTGGAATGAACGCTCTGGCGATGATGAATCTGTGGTATTTGAGCAAGAATATCGGCAAGAGGAACATCGTCTTCTGAGGAATCAGACTCAATGGTGACTGGCACAGGACGAACAATCTTTTTGGCCTGATGCTTGACACGGCGAGGGTTGAATTCATCCGCGAAGCGAACGGGAGGAACAGATTCACGACCACTCCGAAAACGGGAGCCAACCATGATGAAGATGAGAAGAACGTAGCTATGAGAAGAGGTGTGCAGAACAAGGTGAAAAGAAGATGGATAAATAGCAGAGAGAGAGGAAGCCCTAGCGGTGCGACTTGAATGGCGTGGTGGTTTCTCGGTGAATGAAATGAAGAGGGCAGATGGATCGGTGATGAGAGAACCTAGATGCCTTGAGAAACAACAACAGAAAAGAGAAAAAAAAAAACAAAAAAAATAGAAAAAAATGGAAAAGAAAAAAATTAATAAGTGATGCTGCTACTTAATGCAGACACCTAGTGATGCTCTTAAGCATTCAAAACGGGCATGGTCAAGTGGTTTAGTGAATATATCTGCAATCTGGTTTTCAGTTGAAACATGTTTCAGCAGTATAGTCTTGTCTTCAACTAAATCACGAATAAAATGATGTCTAATGTCAATGTGTTTCGTTCTTGAGTGCTGAACAGGATTTTTTGAAATATCTATGGCACTCTTGTTGTCACAATATAAAGTCACACTATCTTGTTTGGTTCCGTAGTCTGTGAGCATTTGTTTCATCCAAAGAAGCTGCACACAACAACTTCCAGCAGCTATGTATTCAGCTTCAGCTGTTGATAGAGAGACACAATTTTGTTTTTTACTCATCCATGCAACTAAATTATTTCCAATATAGAAGCACCCACCTGATGTACTTTTTCGGTCCTCAATGTTTCCTGCCCAGTCAGCATCGCTATACCCAACAAGATTTAGGTTGTTGTCTCTAGACATCCATATGCCAAAGTTTGGGGTTCCACTAATATATCGAATAATTCGTTTTACAGCGGACATGTAGGATTCTTTGGGAGTTGACTGATAACGTGCGCATACTCCTACACTGAAACTAAGGTCAGGTCGACTTGTAATGAGATACAACAGACTACCAATCATGCTTCGATAAAGTTTCTGATCAACGTCTTTACCTATTTCGTCTTTTGTGATCTTGGTGGTTGAGCTCATAGGTGTCCTCATATGCTTAGCGGTTTCTAAACCAAATCTTTTGACAAGATTTTGAGCATATTTGGTTTGAGAGATAAACATACCTTCGGAGCATTGTTTGATTTGAAGCCCAAGAAAATATGATAGCTCGCCTACCATACTCATTTCAAACTCATCTTTCATTAGTTTTGAAAATTCATTAGACAAGGCAGAAGAAGTAGAGCCAAAAATAATATCATCAACATAAATTTGAGCAATAACTAGATGCGTACCTTGAAATTTTAGAAATAAAGTTTTGTCAACCGTACCTCTAGTATAGCCTTTGTGAATGAGAAAGTTAGTGAGACGTTCATACCATGCACGAGGGGCTTGCTTTAACCCATAGAGAGCCTTTTTGAGCCGATAGACGTGGTGAGGATGTTTGCTATCTTCAAATCCCTTAGGTTGTTCCACAAACACTTCTTCGTTTAGATATCCATTAAGAAAAGCACTTTTGACATCCATCTGGTGAAGCTTAAAATTTTGAGTACAAGCAATAGCTAGGAGAATTCGGATAGATTCGAAACAAGCCACAGGGGCAAATGTTTCATCAAAATCAATCCCTTCAATTTGAGTGTATCCTTGAGCCACAAGCCGGGCCTTATTTCTTGTGATGTTCCCAAGTTCATCAGTTTTATTTTTGAAAATCCATTTTGTTCCAATAATATTTACGCTAGATGGTCTAGGGACAAGTTCCCAAACTTCGCTTCTCTCGAACTGTTCCAGTTCTTCTTGCATGGCAGCTATCCAGTTTTCATCACAGAGAGCATCTTGAACAGACTTAGGTTCAATTGAAGAGGTAAAACACGAAAAACGTACCATTTCTTTATAGTTTCTTCGAGGAACACTCCTAGGTTGCCTCCCTTAAGTAGGATCACCAATGATCAGGTTGGATGGATGATTGAGTTGAATTCTGGAGTACGGTCCTTTAGGCTGTTCTGATTCAAGGCTTTTTGAATTATCTGTGTGATCCTCTGTTCTATCTTTTGTCTCAATAGTATCTTCAACGGATTCAGGATCACTTTCAGAACCACAATCTTCAACCTGCGAGGTGCTGCCTCCATTTTCTTCCATGACAAAATCACGAACTGTAACATTGATTGACTCGATCACACACTGGGTTCGATTGTTGAACACACGGTATGCTTTGCTATTGGTAGAATATCCCAAGAAAATGCCTTCATCACTTTTGGCATCAAACTTTCCTAGCTGTTCCCTGTCATTCAATATAAAGCAAGTGCTACAAAAAATGTGAAAATACTTGACATTTGGTTTCCTACCTTTCCAAAGTTCGTAAGGAGTTTGAGATGAACCAGGCCGAAGATAAATTCTGTTAATGGTGTAAGCAGCCGTGTTTACAGCTTCAGCCCAGAATTTTGTTGCCAGATTTGCTACTTGGAGCATTACTCTAGCCATTTCCTGAAGATTTCGATTATTTCTTTCAACCACTCCATTTTGTTGAGGAGTTTTTGGAGCAGAGAATTCATGATTAATGCCAAGTTCATTGCAGAAATTTGTGAAGTGCTGATTTTCAAATTCCCTTCCATGGTTACTTCTAATTCTTTGGATACTGATATTTTTTTCATTCTAAACTTTTCTGCAGAGAGTCTTGAAGTGCTCGAACATTTCTGACTTCTACCTGAGAAAATCAACCCAAGTGAATCTTGAAAAATCATCAACACAAACAAGTACATACCGTTTTCTTCCAATGTTTTCTGTCTGTATGGGTCCAAACAGATCCATATGGAGCAGCTCCAGAATACGACTAGTAGTTGAAGCTTGCGTAGGAGGATGTTTTATCCTTTTCTATTTGCCTAACTGATATGGTCCACACACAGCTACATGATCAGTGTTGAGTTTGGGAAGTCCTCGAACTGCTCCAATGTTGCTGATATTCTTTAAGGTCTTGAAGTTAACATGACCGAGTCTTTGGTGCCAGATTTCCAGAGAGTTTAGAATGGTGTTGTGGCACTGTTTCAAAAGAGTCATAACGCTTTTCACAACCTGATAACAGTTATCTGTTGTGCGAATTCCTTTCATAATTGACATTCCTGATCCATCCACAATGTTGCATCCTTCTTTGGTGAAGTTGACAACAAGTTCATCGTCACATAATTGGCTAATACTGATCAGATTGGCTTTCAAGTTATCGACAAATAGAACATCCCTTAGTTTGGGTAGTCCTGCAACATTCAGGGTTCTTTTTCCCATAACTTTTCCTTTTCTTCCATCTCCGAACGTTACATGACCATCTTCCCCTGCACAGAAAGAGGTAAGAAAATGTTTATTACCTGTCATGTGTTTGGAACTGCAGCTGTCAAGGTACCATGATTCATTAGCGTAAGTAGAAAGAGCGGTGTGAGCAACCAAAGCTATGTTTTCTCTTTTGGGTATCCATTTTTGAATAAGAAGATGCCGTTTTTCTATAGGAAGCTTCTCTTAAGACTGTAACATCTCTTCGATTTATGACCCTTTTTGTTGCAGTAGTAGCAGATAGGAACTCTTCTTGCTTCTGTTATTGGTCTTTTCTGCACATTAGAGTTTTCAGGAGAAATGTATCCAAGGCCTCTACGATCATTTGATCTTTGGCCTTTGTTAAGAAGCTCATTTAGTTTTGCCTTTCCTGTGTTAAGACGTTTGAGAGTCTGCTCAGCAGTGTTGAATTTGATAGTCAGTTCATCAATCTTTCTGTCTTTTTCTTCAATCTGTTCTTTCAGTTGACAATTTTCAGCTTCTAGATCTTTGTTAAGAGATACACCCTGCCACCATTTCTGATACATGATCATAGGTTTTTCTGAATTCATCAACACTTACCTCGTCATCCTCGCTTTCTGAGGTAGATGAGTCTTCGTATCTGATTGGAGCAGCAAATGCGACAAAGTTGTTTGAGATCCCTTCATCTTCATCTTCACTGCAATCAGATTCATCACTCCAAGTAACGTTCATAGATTTTTTCTTTAGGGTGTTTGCACATTCGGCTTGAATATGGCCCAAACCTCCGCATTCATGACATTTGATGTTCTTGAATTTGTTATCCGATCGTGAGAAATCTTTGAAGGATTTCTTATTTTTAGATTTCGTTTTAGAGTATGATTTTCCATACTTCTTTAGGAATCTTGAGAAGTTCCTGGTAATGAGAGCAATGCCATCTTCTTTGTCTTGCGAGCTGCATTCTGCCTGAAGTGCAATTCCTTTTTCAGATTTCTGGTTTGACATGCTCATCTCATAGGTTTGAAGAGAACCCATAAGTTCATCAAATCTCATTTTTGTGAGATCTTTGGCCTCTTCAATGGCTGCAACTTTTGCTGCAAACCTTGATGGTAAGGATCTGAGTGTCTTTCTTACCAGTTTCTCATCTGAATACTTCTTCCCAAGTTGAAAAGCTTGGTTGGCTATATCACGAATCTTACTGTTAAAGCTTGTGATATTTTCCTATTCATCCATTTTCAGAAGTTCGAACTGAGAGGTTAGAAGTTGGAGTTTAGAGATACGTACAGCGTTGATTCCTTCATGGACAGTTTGAAGAGTTTCCCATGCCTCTTTTGCAGTAACACAAGTAGAAATCAATTTGAACTGTTCAGTGTCAACTGCATTGAAGATTGTGTTGAGTGCTTTGAGTTGGCAAGAAAAAGTCTTCTTTCTTCTTCAGTCCAGTCTGATTTCAGTTTTGCACCGGAACTATTTTTAGAGATGGGTTCAAACCGTCCTTCTTCCACTGTTCTCCACGCAAATTCATCCAAGGATTGAATGAAAATACGCATCTTTGTCTTCCAATAAGTGTAGTTTCCTTCCTCAAGAAGTGGTGGACATGATATAGATCCACCTTTTTTGGGGTGATGACGAACTGGAATTGAGTGACTCATGGAGTCCTTCGGATCACACCTGCCACGTTAGAGGCAACAAGCAAATAGCTAACAGAGTGGTAACCCTCTCTGATACCAATTGAAAAAGAGAATGAGTCACAAGAAGACAATAGACAACACACGCAATTGGTAACGCAGTTCGGCGTAACAGCTTACGTCTGCGGGGCCTTGCCCGAAAAAGAGGTTTCACTAAGGTAGAAGAAATACACACTGCTTCACAGCAAGAGACCTTCTTGTCACAATAGTTACACATACTACCTTAGACTTCTAATACTCTTGGAACCGAGCAACAACAACTCTCTAGACTACAAGGTAGTCACCCACTGCCTCCTCAAATCTAACAGATGCAATTTCACTCGTTCACAAGGGATCACTCAAAGCTCTAATACAAGTAAAAAGAAACACAATATTGATCTTCACAGTTAATTCTCAGTGATGTCTCAAACTGCAAAACGACACTAAATAAATAGGCACCAGTCTAACGACTTTCCAAGCAAAGCAAAATCACAGAAGATTTCTGGGCAGACTGTGATAAGAACTGTGAGACGAAACAGATTGCACAAACTGCGGGAATAATAGATTTCCAGAAATCTATTAATTCCAAAACGTATTGCAATGAGGAAACTTTCTTCAACAACACGATTCTGGCAGAAGCAAAGATACCAAGGACAAGAGCAAATATAAGACGCGATCTGTAACAATAATCCAGAAACAAGGAAACATTTCCTATCCCAGAAAAGGAACTAAAGAACCGTTAGCCACTGACAATTAGAAAACAGACAGTAAACATGGTAAGCAGATGATAAAAAGAAACGGTTAACACATGATACAGTAGATTGTGAAACATGCTTAAAAGGCAATCACAAGATACGGTAGATAGGCAATTAACAGAAAGAGATCACGTAATCGAACCTTTTTAGGATAGATATGGAAAGGCACCAAACATGCCAATTTCAGGACTTAACAGACTCTACTAGTTAGATTGGCCAAATGAATAGTGTACACACTAATTCCATTCCCTTAGAACATGTTGGAAACAAATATGCCACAATCTTTGGAAGAGAGATTTAAAATCCTGGATAATCCTGACCAATGCATGATCTATCCAATCATTTGAGATGAGGTGAAGCAGACTTTTGCAGTCTAACTCAATAATAATGATCTTAGTCCAAGCATTTGACATGGGTTTTCAAGACGAATCTCAAGCACTAAAGCCTAAGCCCAAGGGGTAGTAGTTACGTTATTCTTTATCAAATTCTCCAGAGTGAGGTTAAAGAAGTCTCAAGGGAAGTAGGCTACCTGGAACAGAATGCCAAATGCTTCTAGCTTTATATCTTTCTTAATTACTATGATGGCTTATAAAGATAAATAAAAAATAAAAAATAAAAAATAAAAAATAAGAGATTACAAGATGAAAATAAAAAGTTATCTTGTGAATAGTTCATAATTACATCATCATTATTATCTAAAAAAAAATATATATATATATACCAACATTATATTTCTTTATCTAATTATCGATAATGACAATATGGCTCCTTAATCATATTTCACAATTCAACAATAGCCCTTATACCGAAACACAAGAAATAATGGAAGGATTAGTTTAGTAAATATTCATTTACTTTTCTTATATATATATAAGAAAATTTATTTGTTTGCATATTATATGTTATTACTTAAGTACCTTATCTTTTAGATAAAGAAGAAAGTAATAACTGAAAGAACAAATTGAGGTCTTGTCACAGATAAGGTAACCATTAAATATGTAGTAAGCCCGGCGTACGGCCGCTACAAACATGGTGATGAAGGTGTGTACAGAGTATTGGATCATGAATGATTCTAGAGAATTAATAATTAAATTTGGTGATCGGTGAAATCAGTACTACTACTGCCAGTTATTAATCTTCAATTTTGGGCCAACTGACTATCCCTGGTACTGATATGTCTCAAATATACACCACCACCACCAATCTGCTGATTTGCTCAATTTGTATGCAACTCTCTCTCTCTCTCTCTCTCTCTATATATATATATATATATATATATTTGAATGATATATAATATGGGCCTTGGACGTACGAGTACTCTTACTTGGCAATATCTGCGTTTCACTGGAAAGTAGACAGGGTTCCCTGTGTTATGGTAACGCTAGGGTTGAGACAGACAATGATTTTACATCATCTGTTGGATTTGTTTCTTCTAAAAGCTGAGCAGTAGCAGCTTAAAGGGTCCCATGCATTATGGGTTGCCTTTTTTTTTTTCCTCTTTTCTTTGTTATATGATTTATGGATATTAATTTCTTAGCTGGGATATTATATATGTAGATATTTGTATATGTATAGAGACAGAGGCAGACAAGGTAGCTAGAAGAGAAATTAACCTACTAATAATATTAATTCTTGTCTAATTAACCACCATTTTTGCATGCTTGTGTACATGTTTGACACTCGCTGTTTGGATGATGTGATTGATAATTAAGCTAACACGTCAATTCTGTTTCCGTCAACCACATCCTAATTACGATGTGATATGTACATGTATTTATGGGGAGGGTACCACCTGTTATGTAATGACGCGGTATGGGTGCCATATGGTCCTTCACATGAACGCTTGAGGCTGGCACATGCTCTCACTCGCTAATAACATACAAATCATCGATCAGCACTTAATATCTTTCCTATTCCCATCCATTATTTCTTTGTGTTTATAGTGTGGGTTATTACCATTAATTACTAGCTAGCTAGGGATATTAATTAATTTATACTACAGTACTAGCTAGTACTACTGGAAATATTAAGTAAACCAAACCAGTAGTGATATATATATATATATATATATATGGGTAGAAAACTAGAAATTGTGTGTGAATTACGTAGAGGCAACCTGGTATGAGCGAGTGTGGCTTTGGTTACTTTAATGGGGGACAAAGGACGGCCCACACGAATTCGAAGAACGCAGCTAACTATGGCTTGTCTAACACCAAACCTCAGCACCTACTTTATCTCCCAAACAAATGTTTGATTTGTGACATACAGGGGCCCCCCCACAATGAGTTTTAAACACCACTGATACGCTTGTAAAATATAGCTATAATCTCTAATAAGCTATGACTTCTTGTTACTATATATATATATAAAATATTTTTTTAAAAAAAATAGAAATAAAGGAAACAAAAAGAAAGGTCACGAGTTCAATTTTTAATTTGACCAAAGGTTTTATATGTGTACATGTGGAGGTATAAATTAAGTGGTGCAGGAGAACATATTCGCTTTTGCTTCTTATTTGTCACTCTGTCAACACAAAATGCGTAGTACAACCTTTTTTTTTTTCTTCCTTTTCCTAGTCAAATCGGAGCAGGAATATTAGTAGTAGATAGTCGCAATGGCATGTATATAATTAATTAATTGATTACATATCATATAATATTAATTTGCTGTGTTGTGCTGTGCTGTGCTGCATGTATATTTTCTTGTACGACCGACCTATTGCATCACAGGGCTTACAATGTAATGGAGAACAACTGGATCGATCCGCCGAGGAATCGAAGGAAGGAAGCAAGATGTTTCTGGCTTATCATCATCTCTATCGATATGTACATATGTCCATACTATTGTGATGGTACGATGGAGAATATTAATTCATGAGTCTCAAATATTAATGCAAGTGCGCACTTGTATTGTTGTTTACGTGTAACGTCCAACATGCATATAAGCCAAAGTGCCGCTCATCTTCAATTTTCATTTTAACTTTTATTTCCTCGTACGTAACTCAAAACATGGACATATGTATTTATCTTTCTGCACCCCTACTACTGCTTCTATTAAAAGTTACACATTTATGATGTGCAGTCAAAGTGGCCAAAATAAGTGAGTAGAAAGTCATTAAATTATTTTGTCATGCCAAAGAGAGGTGGTCAAACATATCAAATTAACAACAGCAATTGAATAAAGTCAAAGTGTATTTATCTGGAGATTTATAGGCAAAACAGTCCTGCCAAATTCAACGACCTTGTGAACATGTATGTATGGTCAAGGTCTAATGGAACCAAAAAGAAAAAAAAAGGTTTCCGCGAATTTTCCTCTTGACTATTATTTTGGTCCTTTAGAAATTGAATACTT
>JAJIYU010021331.1:0-10083 GCA_030144865.1 Tinospora cordifolia | reverse complement strand
TCATGTGCCAACCCACCATTTGCATCCAAAATTTCTTAAAATCTTTGAAATTAATTTATTCAACTTATTTTATTTATTTTAAATTTTTTGACAAAATTCTGGGGTATTACAGTTTCATTTGGTGACCCTTAGGAACCCAAAACAACCTGAAATGAAGAAAGGTAAAATGAAACAACTAATTAGATAACATATCCAAAAATTAAAACAATTGGTCATGATTAGGGTTTTCATTTGCCAAACACCCTTCAAGATGTCCAAATTAGAAAGAATTGGCATTTACGATACTTCAGGGGATTAAAATGACCTAAAATGAAACAAAATGACATGAACTAACAAAGTGAATGACATATCCAAAAACCAAAACAATTGGCCAAGATTTGGATTTTCATTTGCCTAGTGACCTCAGTGGATCTTAAATAAAGAAAGTTTTTGACGAAAAATCACCTTGGGCCAAACCATATCTTAATATGTGCGTTAGGTTCATGTGATTCCACAACTATAGGTTATAAATCATAATTTCTTATAAATAAGGTGATATTAATTTTTCTTTTTGATATTTGTGAACCCATGAAGTCATGGCGACCCTACGCATGTACACATCACATGGGTGGAAAACCAAGATCATGTGTACCCTCAACCTACCCTAAGCTCCATAGGATGTTTCCTTTATTTGAATCCTTGTAAAATGATCCCAGGTTCCATGCAAATGATTCAGTGCACCCACATTAATAGACATTTTATATGGTCTAGAAATCATAAGACATGATTCCATATACACCCTGACTTGATTGTGTACACCCACACCCACTTAAGCCAAAATTGGCCCAACCATGTACGTGTGTGTGCACACATGTGAGCAACCCCATTTAGATAGTTTCTTAGAATCAAGATGAGCATCTTTTATTATTATATGGTGTCCCCTCGAATTTGATATTGTACACCCATATTTGATGTCCAAGAAATAAGAAAATGGGAAAGTGTTCTTTGTGCGTTTGTGTGATGAGCAAGCAATGAAAACAAAAAGGAAAGTTGCCATGAGCATATAGGGGATGTCCCATTTGAATTAAAATATGATTTAAACCACTTTTGTGTTCACACATAGTTAGGAAACAAGATTATAGTCATATCTTTTGAATTAGAAAGCCATAATGGTCCCCTTTGCCAACCATGAGCACACTTGCCCTCTTTATGCAACCCATCCCCTTTATGTATCGAAAACTTTTCCAAATTTTTGTGAGCTACCCAAGCTGCCTAAGGCTGCCCTAGGACGTCCCATATTCTCTCATGAACATCTATATAAACCCCCCGTGCTCACTTTCATCTTATCCCAAAGCAAAGAGTTGACACTTCCCTCTTTGTTTGTTTTTGCCCTCTTCTTGGCACCTCTTCTCACTATCTTTTCTTTCTTGCGTTAAAAGTTCTTATTTTAGTGTTTTAGAGAGTTGTTGAAGTATTTTTGTTGGTGATTAGAAGTTTTTGAAGTTCTAAAAGTGGTGGATAAGGCCAACCTCTGCCGGATTCTACAAAGAAACTCGAATTAAGGTGGATGGGATTTATAGAACTCTTTCTTTACTACTTCAAGTCTTTAGTATATTCATGTTTGTTTTTAGTTTTCAGCATGTTTATATTTCAATATGAAGCATGTTTGATCAAGTTTTATTTTCAATTTAACATGTTTTCATATTTTAATTCATACATGATAGCCTAAATGCTTAGAAACCATGCTTAGACTTATTTTTGAATTTTTAATAATGCCATATATGTTTCCATGTTCTCTTGATTATTTAAATTCTGATCTTTGCATATATTTGAAATTAAATTAATTATTTTGATCTTGTTTCATATTTATTTGAAATTAAATATGAGAAAGTGACGATAACAACCACGTACCATTGTAGTAGTCTAAGTGACGCTATGGGAGTTCTTTGCATATACTTAGTGTATATGAGTAACATCACTAAGTGTGGATGTGTTTTAAAATACTTAGAATGTGGACAAGTGATCCTTATTTTCAATGGAATGTGACAAGATGAATTGTTATTCCATCCTAGAATAGGAGTATTTTGATGAAGAACATCAAGGGATTAAAAACCCCTCTTGGTCAAATATACAACACTAATAAGATATTTTTTGAAATGCTTAATGCTTGTAAGTAATTTAAATTGGATGTACTTTAGATTTGAATTAGTAAATTAGTAGTTTGATAAATGATCCACTAGGCTATATGCTCACCCCTTCCTTTTATTTTTCAAAAATTTGAAATGCATGAGCAAGCTTACTAAGGAATTAGAAACTCTATTTTTTAGAAAGTTTCTATGTAAGGGCATATCGTCCAAATTTTGAATAAAGACTTCCCATGAATTTTATTTTAAAATTTTAGAGTTATGTACTCCCCTTTTCATTATTTGAATTTCAAGCATGTATCCTTTTATTTTATTCAATAAATAAAGATTGAAGTTTTTCTTTTATCTATCTTGTAATAGTCTTATTAAATTAGAATTAAATTATTTGGGTTGTGTGCTCATTGAGAAATAATAAGAATTGAGATAATAGAAAGTGATGCAAGTTGTGTACTTGTAAATATAAAATTGGACCCAACTCACCTTGTGGTTGAGCTTGAACCTATCTCTTGGGGGTTGGGGTGTTATAAAGGTGGTATCAGAACCATTCTGTGACAGTAGACTAAACCATTTGGCGAGTTGGGCCCATGTTACTTTACAAGTGATACACACTTGACTTTCTATTTTTCAATACCTCATGCCTTAGAGTAAATTCAAGAATACAAATTTTCACTTAATAAAATCAAGGCAATTAAAGATAAAGAAAAATTCAACTCCTTTATTCATAAAAAGGAAAATACATAACTTTGTAATGTAAAAGTAAACTATTACATTGTTGATCAAAAGAAATTCATAACCTTTAAAATAAAAATTAAATTTCAGCGGTAGACTTATTCAAAATTGGGCGACATGCCCTTACATTAAAAGAAAACTTTCAAAAAAATAGAAACTTGCTAAAATAGAAACTATCCAAATTCCATGGTCTTCATAATTTAATTTCCTAAAAAAATAAGAGAGGAAGGGGTGAGCACATAGCTCAGTAGATCCTTTTTCAAATAACCATTATTCAAATCCAAACTAATAACACATTCATAATTCAATCACTTGCATGCATTAGGCGTTTCAAGCATCATATTGTTTCAAGTTATAACTTGGACCAAAAGAGTTTCTCAACCCTTGATGTTCTTAACTAAATGCCTCCTTAGAGTGAAATATGGCATTACATAGGCAATTTCGTTGGACTTCTAGACTTTAGGGAGCTTACCCACCAACCAAGCACTTAGGTCTTAAAACCTCATGGCTATTCATGAGAAAAGAACATCCATAGCAACCTCATGTTCGCTATGATGGTACGTGGTTATTAATGCCATCTTCTTATATTAAAGCTCATCCTCATGTGTAATTTTCAAAATATAAACTATTTAAAAAAATTCAGTTCATAATCAAAACAAGAATCATACATAAAACTTCCAAATTTTTATCACACTATGAAATAAAATCCTAAGCATGTTATTAACATGACATGAACAAGAGTAATACGTGGATCAAAACAAAAAAAAATCTGATAATAATTTGTGTAATGTTGAAACTAAAATTAAAAGAGCTTGATTTCAAGGAAAACACAAAACAATGAATCATGCTACTAGAGTAAATAACAATAAAAGGTGTTCTAGTAGTCACTTCAACCTTATGATGCTCTCTTCCCAAAGTTTAAGCAAGAGTTTCCAATGTACAAGCACCAAGAAAATAACTCAAGATAAATCCTCAAACCAAGAACTTCTCACACACAAGAGGGAAAAGAAAGGTGAGAAGGGGTGCCAATAAGAGGGCTTAGTAAATAAGAGGAAATCTCAACTCTTGTTTCTTGGGATGAGAGGAATTTTGAGCATGGGGGGTTTACATAGAGTTCAAAAGCGTAGAGAATGGTAAGTTTGTGGTGTTATCTTTGTAGGAAACTTGCCAATTCTTCAAAATTTCGTGCTTCCCAAGTATAGGAGAATAGCAAGTGTATTTGGATAATTTTTATTGGAATTTAAAAACTAATTTTCGGCTTTTAGAAACTATTTTCATGAATTTTTCAGTTATTTTCGATTTTAATTTTAGAGCATTCAATCTAGACTCTCGGATCGTCCTTGAGCGCAACACTCTGATCCTCATTCGCGATCAATGATTTTGCGCCTGCATTGTGCGCCGTTGGATCTGGCGGATTGATCATGGGCCATTGGATCACGATGATTCGATGCATCCGAGTGTTCGTGCGGGTTTGATCATGGTCGTTGGATCGTGCGAATCGATCGTGAGTCGTTGGATCGTGGTGATTCAGTGCATCTGAGTGTTCAGTACGGACTCGATCGTGGCTGTTGGATTGTAGATCATGCGGATTATGTGTTTCTGGTCGTTCGATGCTGTATACATTGCCCAAAATTACTTTCTAAAGTTCTTATCATCCGAAATTTGCTAATTATAAACCCAATTTCACTATCTAATCTATGTATATGTGATTTATTGCACACATCTTTCTATTTTATTAAATCTCCCTAATATTCTTCCCTTTCTATTTCTTTAATATTGTATTTATTAGATATTTTTCTATTTCTTTGATTTTTTATTGCCAACAATTAATAATCCATATTTCTCTATATTTTTCATTTCTTTATTTCATATATTTTTTTTTATTTTCAGAAAGGTAAAATAATTATATATGTGTATATAAATATATATATATATATATATATATTATATTTATAATTCACTCCACTTACTTTATATTTAATAATTAACTCCATAATTGTTCCATTATATGCATAATTACAAAATAATTCTTATAGAAATAATATTTAATAATTCTACTTACCTTATATCATTTGTTTGATCATCCTAATACTAAGATTTCATTTGCCTCCAATTATTTTAGAATCTTTCTCAATAAATCTTATTTCTCGCTTTTCTTATATAATTTTCACTCAAGAGTGTCAAGAAACCTTAACTTGCTCATCGACTTTATTTATTTTTAAGTTATTTGACAAAATTATGAGGTATTACAACCTACCCTCCTCAGAAAAATTTTGCCCTCAAAATTTGTACATGTTTAGGTGTTCCTAGTGAACAGATGCGGGTACTTAGTCTTCATTTCACTCTCCAGCTCCCAGGTAGCCTCTTCCATTTTGTGATGCTTCCACAATACCTTAACTAAGGGAATATCCTTAGTTCTTAGATTTTGTACTTTGTGATCAAGGATTCTAGCCGTTGTTTCCTCGTAGGTAGCATCATCCTGAATGTTCACTTCCTCCTAGTGGATGATGTGAAAGGGGTTAGGTTCATACTTTCTCAATGTGGAGACATGGAATACGTTATGAGCTAAAGTCATCCGGCTTGGTAGATCCAACTCATTAGCACATTCTCCGATTCTTCTAAGTATTTCGAAGGGTCCTACAAACCTTGGAGATAACTTCCCTTTGAATCTGAACCTTTTGATACCCTTTTGAGGACTGACCCTCAAAAATACTTCGTCCCCAACTTAAAACTCTAGTGGTTTTCTCCTCTTGTCTGCATAACTCTTTTGATGACTCTGTGCAGTAGTCAGTTTCCTTTGTATTAACTTGACTTCATTGCTCATCTCTTCCACCAAGTCTGGCCCAGTTAACACATGATCTTCAACTCAACCCAACAGGCAGGTGATCTGCAAAGTCTCCCATAAAGAGCCTCGAATGGAACCATCTTTATGCTTGCCTGGTAACTGTTGTTATAGGAAAACTCTACCAGGTGTATATACTTGCTCAAGTTCCCCTTGAAATCTAAAACACAAGACCTTAGCATATCTTCCAAAATCTAGATAATTCTTTCAGACTGACCATCCGTTTAAAGGTTGTACTCATGGTGAGCTTAGTACCCATCTCCTTCTGGAGATTTTGCCAGAATTGTGAAGGAAAGCGAGCGTTTCTGTCAGACACAATAGTCTTGGGTACACCATGAAGTCTGCTGACTTGGTCTGTGAATCTGATTGGCAGGAAATGAACCACTTTGGTGAGGCGATCCAGGATTACTCAAATAATATCCTCTCCTTTTTTATTCATGGGTAAACCATTGACAAAATCTATGGCAATGCTATCCCACTTCCATTCACGGATGGGGAGTGATTGTAATAATCCAGAGGGTTTCTGATGTTTTACTTTTACTTGTTGACAGGTTAAGCACTTGGCAACATGCTTAGCCACGTCCTTCTTCATTCCTCGCCACTAGTAAGTCTTTTTGAGGTTCTGGTACATCTTATCTCCACCTAGATGTATTGTATGCTTGGTCTAATGAGCCTCATCCAATATAGTTTGCTTACTCTGTCCATTTTGAGGTACACATATCCTTTCCCTAGGCCTTAGGATATTCTCAACATCTAACCTAAAGTTAGTATGCTTGCCTTGTGTAACTCCTTCGATCAGACTGGTAAGCCATTTGTCTTGCCCTTGTTCATCCCTAATCTGGTGCAGAAGATCTAGTTGGCAAGACATAGTGTAGAGGTTGGCTTGTTTTTTCATTTAGAGTCACACCCAGCCTAAAATCATTAATCAACTGGTACATCTGGCCTTTCTCTTCCTCCTGTTTGTTGAGCTTCCTACTCAAGGCATCAGCCACTACATTGGCCTTCCCTGGATGGTAGTGTAGTTGAAAATCATAGTCTTTCAAGAACTCTATCCATCTCCGTTGCCTGAGGTTCAACTCCTTCAGGGTGTAGGTGTACTTTAAGCTCTTGTGATATGAAAACAGATAGAATTTCTCGCCATAAAGGTAGTGTCTCCAAATCTTTAGGGCAAACACAATGGCCGCTAATTCTAGGTCGTGAGTAGGGTAATTCTTCTCATGAACCGTCAATTGTCACGAAGCATAAGCGACTACTTGTCTTTCCTACATCAACACTGCTCCCAGTCCACTCAGTGAAGCATTAGTATAGAGGGAATAGGTAACACCATGGGTTGGAGTGACTAGGATAGGGATTGTAGTCAATATCTTTTCCAATTCTTGGAATTATTGGTCACACTTCTCATTCCAATCGAACTTGACTCCCTCCCTGGTTAGCTTGGTCATAGGTTCTGCTAGTTTGGAGAAATCTTGGATGAACCTTTTGTAGTACCCAGCCAGACTTAAGAAGCTCCTGATCTCTGTGACTGTCTTAGGTTGCTTCCAATCCATAATTGCTTCTAGTTTCTCCAGATCTACAGAGATGCCTTCTACTGACAGTACGTAGCCAAGGAACTTGACCATCCTCATCCAGAACTCACACTTGCTAAACTTGGCATATAATTGATGCCTTATGAGTGTCTCCAACACTATCTGCTAGTGTTCTAAGTGTTCAGCCTCATACTTGGAGTAGATTAGGATGTCATCTACAAATACCACTATAAACTGCTCAAGATACTGTCTAAACAATCAGTTCATCAGGTCCATGAATGCTGCCGGGGCATTGGTCAAACCAAATGGCATCATGGTGAACTCGAAGTGTTCATATCTTGTTTTGAAGGCAGTCTTGTATATGTCGTACTCCCTGATTTTCAACTGATGATAACCCGACCTAAGATCAATATTTTAATGAAGAACATCAAGGGATTAAGAACCCCTTTTGGTCAAATATACAACACTAACAAGATATTGTTTGAAATGCTTAATGCTTGTAAGTGATCAAAATTGGATGTACTTTTGATTTGAATTAGTAAATTAGTAGTTTGATGAATGATCCACTAGGCTATGTGCTTACTCCTTCCTTTTATTTTTTAGGAATTCAAAATGCATGATCAAGCTTACTAGGGGATTAGAAACTCTATTTTTAGAAAGTTTCTATGATAAGGCATATTGCCCAAATTTTGAATAAAGAATTCTATTGAATTTTTGTTTTAAATTTTAGAGTTATGTACTCTTTCTTTTGATTATATGAATTCAATAATGTATTTATTTATTTTATAAATAAAGATTTTGAAGTTTTTCTTTATTTACTTGTATTATCTTGTTGAATTTTAAGCTCAACGGAAGTGTATTTATGAGTATTTCAATAAGTGTTAGAATAAAGGAATTGAGATACAAGTTGTGTACTTGTAAATGTAACATAGGACCCAACCTGCCTTATGGTTAAGCTTAAACAGTCTCTTGGGGGTTGGGGTATTACAAAGGTGGTATCAGAGCCTAGGCATTAGTTGCTAGGCAAAAATTAGAAAGTTTAGTCTGATACCAAAAGTGGTATCAGAGCTTAGCTATTAGATATGCTGGGCCAGAAATGGAAAGTCAAGCCTAAAATGTATTGTTGGGCTAGAATTAGAAAGCCAACTAGTAGTTATTTGACTAGAATTAGAAACTCAAATTAGGGTTTCACTTTGAATTGAATTGAATCTTTAATGCCTTATCTTCTATTTTGAAATTGGAAAACATTTTAGAAGGTGTTTTCAAAAAGGAAATATATGTTTTTGAAATATTTTGTTTGGATACAAAGACTAAGAGTTGAGCTGATAGTGGGTAAGCCTTGTCTTGAGTAAAGCTAAACATTGAAAGGGAGGTGGGTTATCCTACCCTAGAAAGCGTAGTTACTAAGTAGACTTCGGTCTCACCACTCGATCTGGAGGTCGTCCCACCAGCTTGTACGAGTAGTTCGAGTTGAAGAATACCCGTACTTTCTATAAAAATCAAATTAGATGGTGGAAAAATTAGGGAAAAAATTGATTAGAAGTCAAAAGAGATGCCAAAGGTGGTATCTTGACTAGACAGGGGTTTGTAAGTCAACCAGATTAAAGCCTAGGTCTAGAGAAAAGACCCTAAGTAGAAATATGGTGTAATCATGGGTGGCACAGTGGATCAAAAGTATAAATCTTTAAGACATTGGCTAGAGACTGAAACTTGTGTGAAAATAAAAAATTGTTTGATCAGGACATGAGACCGTGAAGCTTCTATATCTTTTGATTTCTATGTAGTATGGGATGCATAGGAATTCGGGGTTATAGAGGAAGCCTGGACTTGAAGAATGATGGACCATGTGTGGTGAATGATTAGTAATTCTGGCAGAACGGGTTTCTATATGCTTATTGGTATGGGATAGTGGAGTATAGTGGGCTCGAAAACCTTAGTTATCGAGCAATTTGCAAAATTGTTTGGGTACAACTCTGTTTTGGGTGAAAGCCAAAGTGGAAGGGGTAGAATGGTATGAGACATTTGAACCTGAAAGCTTAGGTGAAAGCTTGGAACCTTGCTTTGCTAGCTTGATTGTATGATTGTATGATATTCACGCGTTACTGTTTATTTGCTTTGAGACCAAATCCTATACCCATGCATGAAAAGAACCTAGAAGAAAAACTTTTAAGCCACTAAATGGATTGAGAACCTAGAAATTGAATCTAGAGTCATGATAGTATGAACGTTTGATGAAATAAATATTTATGGGTTTAAGAAGGGTGGCAATGGCCACACACCACTTCAAGGGATCAACTAGAAGTTGGTGACGTATGACGAAGATGGACCCCAACACAAACATTGAGAAGATGAAGCGGGAAAAATTGCAAGAGATTTTCTATGACAAGTTCTTCCCGAAGGCGGTGCCCTAAGAAAGGTACAAGAAGACTTTGTAAGACTCAATAAGAGAGATCTCACCTTAAATGAGTACGAGAGGAAATTTACTAAGCTAGCCAAGTTTTCTCATGAACTTATCTAGGTGGAGAGGATGAAGGCTAATAGGTTTACTTAGGGCCTCAAGATCGAGATCCGCAAAGTGGTTATAATTTTGGGCTTAAAGACATATAGAGATGTCTTGGAAAGAGCTTTGATCCTAAAGCAAGAACTCAACATGGAGCAAAGGTTGAGAAGAAGTCATAAGAGGCCTGTGAATGAAAAATATCAAGGGTCATAGAAAAGGAATAAGAGTGGTAAGGTTCCACAGAATAGGGGCAAGCCAAGAATGAGTCTAGAGAAGAAGCCAAGAGGCAAGGGCTGTGCTACGTGTGTAGACAGAAGGCCATCTTACTAAGGATTGTCCAACTATACTCAGGCTCCTCAGCCA
>JAJIYU010021330.1:0-10071 GCA_030144865.1 Tinospora cordifolia | reverse complement strand
GTCTGAGGTAGTTTACAGAGAGAGAGGGTTCAACAAAATTCCAGGAGAAGATGGATCAATTCCGGGAGTACGGATAACGCTTAATGTTCCATGTGCAGTTTTAAAGAGCCGCCGGGAGATACGAAAGAGGGCTCATCTCAAGAGGCCTTCCAATTCCCATAAAAAACAAAACATAAAAACATAAAAGTATTCTACATCTCACCATCCTTCCACAAAGAAAGAACTATTAAGCAGAGCTTTCTGAGGAGAATAGTTCGTAAAAGAAACGATATCTCCTCATGTCATTCAAAAATCAGTCCAAATATACAGTGTGAATGGAACTACTACTTCACCAAATAAATAACTCCTCAGGATTGGTCGTTCTATATATGACCCATAAAGGCCCTTCTCGTATGTACAACCATCCATCCATCCTATGCCACCAATTTTAAGAGCATCATATCATATGATATGTGATGTGCATCCACCCTCCAGCTTTCATCACTTTATCAATAGAAAGAATTAAAAAGATACAAAAACACCTCTACTGGAACTTCTTCCTATGACCTTGCGTGCAAGTTTTGGTGGTGGACGTAAGCCTTACTCTAGCCAAGGAAAAATCAGAAGTCGAACTCCCCAGTAGCCTGTAGATATATGTGGAGGACAAAAGTCATACATTGGGATGCACGAAAGGAAATCAAAATCTAGGAAATGAATATATCTCCGGATACCGGATGGTAAATAGAATAAATATTTTACTTTGTATGCATATGATGTACCTTTGTGAAGAGAATATCCTTGTCGTTGATGTGCATAATACCATCCTTTAGAGTACATTTCCATCTGCTTTTTGTCCTTGTAACCTAGTTACACAAGCATTAATAGAATAAAGAGATCATTCTCAGTTACGCATGGTTGTGGGGTGTTGCACCAAGATTCTGCAGGGCAATCCACAAATATGCAAGACTAATAGTCCTTGCAATTTTGAAAATAAAGAAGTTGAACTACAGCCTTAATTGTGTACGAAACACTTTTTGTGGCTTACTTTCAATTTTTATCTTCAGAAGAAAAAGGTGCTTGTCGGATTGTGTTCCTTGCCTTGCTACACTATGGGCTATAAGGTTGTAGCGAAGCAATAAAATTTTTCATGATGTTGAAAAATATGAGCCAAAGCTCCAGGAGCAAATCAAAATTTATGACTAATATATGGATTTTTGCTTCTCCTACGGCTATTGGGTTCAATATTTCTCAATGGCTGGATTAGGATAATTGTATGTATCTGGTTTAGTTCTCACATGGATTGGTCAGTCTTTAAAAGAATGTTACACTGTATATCACTACTGTTGATCTTTGTTCTTTCTTTTTAAGGATTTAAAAAAAAGTAGTTTCTCCAAATAAAAAGAAACAAAAAAAAAAAAAAAACCCGCTACAGCCTTAATTACAACACCAAAATCCATGATTTTATGGTTTTATATGCCAAAGATTGTATCCGAGAAATTAATAATTCCTGTGAGATAGAGTGAAATATTTCAACACCATTATTTCTATCCACTATGTTCCACAGAAATGTTCAAAAAAATCAAGCTTTCAAGAAGTTTACCTTGTCAAACTGAGCCAGAACTAAATGCTGTGTGTTTGGTTCCTCTCCCTCAATATCATCCAAATCATCATCATCATTTTCATTCAAAGGTGGTTCATCGTCATCATCATCCACAACTTCATTTTGTGCTCCAGCTGCCGGAGTCCCTGCATGAAGATCTAGAAGACATAAAAGAAAAAAGCATCAAACATCATTCAGATGTTACTAGGCCAATAAAAATCAGGAATATGTCAAGGGCAAAACAAAAAAGTAAAACCCTATCCAAGTTACAGATCATCACCTTCAAATGGGTTCATAAATGTATATACATGCTATACAAAAATCTTACCATGGGGAGCAGGGGTGTTCACTGTGTTGTAGTCTTCACTGGCAACTCCTTGATAAGGGTACAACTTCAAGTTAAAAAACAAAATGTCATAACATGGAAAATAAAATGTTAATACTAAATGCACACGTGCATATGAAAAAGTGACAAGGTCTAGGTCTCAACACAAAATGCACAAATAGCATACAAATTAACTGTTGCTGCTACAGGTAAAATGGAGGCTTAGAAGAATAACATAGTGCAAGAACTGAAAATTCAGGAATATATATATATATATGTATGTATGTATGTAATGTATGTATTGAGAAAGTCACATGATAATAACATAGTGCAGGAACTGTAAATTCATCTTTTCCAATGTTATAGAACAATAGGGGTATGAAAAAGCTATCAAATCGATAAAAAAAGGTCAAATAGAAACATTAGATATCAACAAGGAACAAAAATTCAACTTCGTCTCAAACTTCAACATTTGAAAATTAGAATTAATTTGAAGAATTTGAAAAATTCAAAACAGTTTTTGTAAAAATTTACCAAGTTAAAAAAATTCAAAAAAAAATACTATATAAATGCTAAAACATGAACAACTTCTATTAAAAATATCAAAAACAAACATAATAAATATATTTTATATATAAAAATATGCATATAATGGTTTCGAACATGTATTTTAACATTAACAATGTTTTATACACTTCATAAATTGTTAGAGCAAAAAGAAACAAAGAAAAATTTATCGTCAAACTCTAATGGTCTTGCAAACATAAACCTTGATTTTCCTTTCTCTTTCTTCTCTCAATGTCTCACATCTTAGGCTTTTAGCTTATTTCTCTCTTATCACTCTTCTATCTATCGTCTCTTCTTCCAAATTACAGTTTGTTCTTCTTTTTCTTGGATAGCTACTCACCAATTATACGTATCTATCCTTAAATCTTTTTCATTCATAGAAAATTATTTTTTTTAGACAATCTCTATAATTATTCTGAAGAATCTTTTTGCAACACATAAACTCTTTCATTAAAAATGCACTTTTTCACAACTTTTATACAATTGTTTTATACAAAAATCTTCAAAACCTCAATTTAAAATAAACTTCGCCGATTTTTCAAAAATTTCAACAAAATTTTGTAATTTTATAATTACAAGCAAATTTCAATTCAATTGTCCAAATTACCTAATTAATTCGGCTAATTTCAATGAACTTTGGCTAATTTTCTTTTTCTTTTTTTTTTTAATGGAAACGATGTTTATTGATAAAGTAAAGGATTACAAAATTCATTTAGGTATCCACTTAAACATCCTAGGACCCCATCCTATAATACATTGTTCCACTCACTATGCCAGTCAGACATTGAATAACCCATCGATAGAGTGCTATGACTAATCCAAAACGAAGCTAAGTAATGAGATTCCTCCCAAATGCATAGTGGTGGGGAGAATTTATCAAGAAAACCCTAGCATCCTGTTCCTTCCACAAGCACCATATGATTGCCAAGCTAGCCACCATCTAATGTCCCCTCCATTTCCTAGCCACTTCCTCCCAATACGGACAGACACTACTGTGATTATCTTGACCATCTCCATTAGAAAAGATGGGAAAACGATTCCTCCATCTTTCCCACAGAAAGGAAGCAAAGTTGCACTGACCAACCATATTAGCTGTCGATTCCCCATTTTGCTTACACAAAACACAGCAAAACGGGTGCCTTCCATACTTCCTTAAGAATAGTGTTAGGAGCAATAGAAGGATCTTCAATCATTGATAGAAAAAAGAATTTTGAAGAGAATTCTCCTGAAATTTCGTTAACCCACCTAATCACGTCTTCCCTATTCCTCGGCTCATAATTCTCCAGTAATGAACGAAGCCCTTTTACTTTTGTTTCGCACCTCGGACCCCCATTGGCTCTCAAATGAAACTGCCACCGATCCGATGACCTTGGATCCTCTTGCACCATGAAGAAAGAGATAGGACGATTATGTACTATTAATAAATGCTTCATCCCCCATCCACACATCCTCCCAAAATCGTATAGACCTTCCATTACCCACGCTTAATCTGATAAAGGGATCGAAAACCAGGTGGTGGAATGAATAAACTTCCACAGGCTTCTAAACGTAGCTTTCCTCTGAAAACTGGCATCTCTACCATTGGGATCCATTCCATGCCTACTGTTGATAATTTTCCCCCAAAGCTGATCCTTTTCTTTCGAGAACCGCCACAACCACTTTGCCACCAAAGATCTATTTCTTGCCATCAAATTTCCAATCCCAAGCCCACCTAGCTCCTTTGTTCTCTAGACTTGAGGCCACTCCAACAAGTGCATCCCATTGTTTCCATCTTGTCCTTCCCAAAGAAAATCATGCATCAATTGTTCCATCCGATTAGCCACTCCTATTGGAAGTTTAAAAATGGACATTAATATGTCGGAAGGGCATCTACCACTAATTTAATTAGTGTAAGTCATCCCACTTTTGAGAGAAAGACCCTTTTCCAGCCATCCAATCTTTTAGCCACCTTTGCAACAACCGAATCTCAAAACTCTAGCTTTCTGGGATTCCCTCCAATCTGCATCCCTAGATACTTAAGAAGCCACTCCCCCTGCTCACATCCAATACAAGACGCAACCGTTCCAATCCATTCCGCTGAGGTAGATATCCCAACGATAGATTTTTTGACATATTCATTCTGAGCCCCGATATCCAACAAAAGCACTGCAGTTTGAAGGCCTAACAAATATTTTGATCTTCTCCATCTAAAAATAATATGGTGTCATCTGCAAACTGCAAATGAGGGACTTTTACCTTCTCCTTCCCCACGACAAAACCCTTCAATAAATTGGACTCCTTCACCTTACCCACTATTCGCCCCAACACATTTGCCACCAAAGAGAATAAAAATAGAGATAGTGGATCTTGTCTTAAGCCTCTTGCCTCCTTCAACTTACCTCTTGGCCTACCATTGATAAAAATAGAGGACGCCACTGTCCTCAAGCATCATTGGATCCATCCTCTCCATCTTTCCCCAAAACCCTTCCAAGCTAGCACAAAGTCTAGAAAATCTCAGTCTGCCATATCGTAGGCTTTTTCAAAATCAACCTTCAATAATACTCCCTGCTTGCTCTTGATCTTATATTCTTCAACTACTTCATTTGCCACAAGTACTACATCTATAATCTGTCGCCCTTTAACAAAGGCAAATTGGTTCTCCGATACTGTATCATTCATCACCTCCCAAATTTTGTTTGCCAACACCTTAGCAATGATCTTGTATAAGCTTGTGGTGAGACTGATAGGTCTAAAGTCTTTTACTGCCCTTGCTACATCCTTCTTAGGGATCAAACAAATATAAGTCTCGTTTGAATATTTATTCACCACACCAGAATTATAGAACTCAAGTCCACCTCCACTGTGCCCCAACTCTTCTGACAAAATATCATAGAGAAG
Source organism: Tinospora cordifolia (assembly GCA_030144865.1). NCBI lineage: Eukaryota > Viridiplantae > Streptophyta > Magnoliopsida > Ranunculales > Menispermaceae > Tinospora > Tinospora cordifolia. The sequence goes on along the minus strand of JAJIYU010021330.1, from coordinate 4,723 downwards.
CCATCAGTTCCAGGGGCCTTATTTCCATCACAATTAAAAACAACCACATGCACCTCCTCCTCCGAAAAAGGCTCCTCTAACTTCCTACTAGCTTCTAGGTCGATTGGACTCCATCTAATTCTTTCAATCCCACTAATTTGATCTCGCTTTTTGCCAAACACTCCTGAAATGGTTAAGAATGGACTCTTCAATACTTCAATCGTCTTCTAGAATGACCCCATTATCCCCTTCTAGCTTATCCACTGAATTTGCCATTTTCCTTCCACTCATAATATGATGACACAGCTTGGAATTTGCATCTCCTTCCTTAAGCCATCGAATCCTAGCTTTGAGCCATTCCCTTTTTCCATCTCTTTAATCATCTTCCACGATTCACCTTTTTTCTCCCACCTCATCCTCCTCTTAGACTCATCCCACTGATTAGCACCCTCTAGCCCATCTAAAGTTTCAATTTCTTTCTCTAAGTGATTTCTCCTAGCTACATCCTTGAACAAAACTTTAGCCCCCCATTCATAACATGCGTTCCTAACCCTTTGGAGCTTTTGTATGAATTTGTATCCTTCCCACTTACCAACCATCTCCTCATTCCACCATTCCTTAATCTTAGTTGTAAACTCCGCGGCTAAAAAGTAAGTCTACCATCAAACCTCTTCGGCCCCAGACCCCATCTAGGTTTGGATGTACTCAAAGATATAGGCCAATGATTTAAAACGAACCGCCCCCCCACCTCTTGTCGTACGAATGGGAAAAACGATGCCCAACCTTCCCCGTACAAGAATCGATCTAGCCTGCAACAAACTGGATCTCTTTGAAAATTAGACCATGTGAATGACCAATTATACAAATGAAGATCATGAAGACCTAACTCTCTAATCAAACTATCAAAATCCTCCATACTACGCGTGATACGCCCATTGCTCTTCTTAGAAGCAAATCGTACCACATTGAAATCACAACTTCGGTTAATTTTCATACCATGGATATCAGTACCCTAAAACCAACGAGAAACATAAGGTAGTTGCCACATAATCATATCGCACAGAATGTTAATTCTAGCCCACTAATTTCATTTAAAACGTGAAATTAGAATCAAGCTTGACTTCTTATTAATAATCGAAGAAATGTACAGAATTCCAATTAATCAATTGACTAACTGTTTTTATACAAATAACAAGCAGAAAAGCAGTACAAACTAGAATGAACAGCATTGTAGCAATAAATGCAAGAATATTTGTTTCCATAACCTTATCGTATTTCTTCTTTTGCTCAACAATCCCATAAAGATGATAAATATTTAATATGTGAATTCAATGACTATAACGTTGATTGCCTCCCATACCAATTCATTTTATCCATACATTATTCAATAACAATTGCATCAAGTTCACATCCAAATAATCCATGCCATTCAAACAAAAGCGCGAGCCACTTGGTTTTGAGAGTGAACATGAGACGAAGAAGTTTTTTTTTTTTTTTTAACCAATCTAACAATAGATGGCTAAATTGGTTACTTAAGGGCTCGTTTGGTGCACAGGATGAGATAGAATTATTTTAGTAGGATAGGATAGGATGAAATATAAAAATTTTAAAAAATAATTTTTTTAAAAAATAAAAGTAATTTTTTTTTTTGGGTGGGATAACTCAATCCCACCAAAAATGGTGGGATTGAGTTATTTCACCAACATAGGATAAATAAGTGGGCCCGAACAATTTTTTGTCATATCCTATGTAGCCCCAAACATCGGATTAGAACAAAAATTTGTACAATCCCATCCCATCCCAATCCCGGATACCAAACGGGCCCTAATTGGAGAAATTGTATGGAAGGTACGCTAGAATAAAGCACGCATTTTCGCATAGTCACACATAGACTTATCGTTTTTAGTCCTTTTGAGAGTGTAAAGGTGCTAATGGTGCATCTCTATACGTGTAAACACAATTATATGAACATACAATCCACAGTTTGTTGTTTCTTGTTGAAAACACAATTTCCTAATGATTTCAATTGTGATTTACATGTTCACTCCAACAAGCTTCTTGAACAAGTCAATGGACATGCAAAACCTTGGACAAGTAATTTTTTATATATCTTAAAAAGAAATTAACAAAAAACAAAAAAAGAAAAATTAAACACATGGTTAATTAAAAAATTGTGATCCATGTAGTCCCCTCATCCAATGATCATGTGTGCTTGAAAATAAAATTAATACCATACACAACTTAAGCAAATAAAAATCACGGAACATGGGGTCTTTGCATTGGTAAAACACCATTTTAAAGGCACCACCACCACTAAGAGCAACAGTCTTTATGGGCCCCGTTCATCACTGGCAAAATATGGCATGATTAAATGCGATACTGGCAGGGCAAGAAGCGAATAGAGGATTATTGCATCATTAGCACCATGATTCCTTGAGCATTTAAGGCTCATGATTGGTAACATAGAACCTTTAGGTTTCAATAGGATAATTGGATTGGGGATGAAACCTTAGTTGATACATGTCCTTATACTTTTTCGGCTCTCTACGCTACGTAAACATCCCATAGTCTCATCCTACCACTAAAATTTAATCCCTCCTCCTCTATCCGTTCATGGAATTTCTACTTCTCGAGGCACTTGCATTGAGAGAACAAAGTGAAATTATTGTCCATTCTGTCTGGCTTAAGATCATGGCATCTCCTAACGACAATGATATATTCATTTGGCACCAACCACATCAAGTATTTTCTCTTGTAAATCTCACTAAGACAATCTTTTTCTTTGTCAAGAAAACATACAATAATAACAAAAGGTACACTAATTAATAAGCACAAGCTATGGCCACCAAGAAGAGCAGCAAAACAGACTACCTTGAAAGTAAAAAATCAAGACAAAAACGACAGTGAAAGTGTACATAAATCCCACTATGACAATCCTTTTGAATGCCCTCATTGCCCATGTTCATTTTTCTCCCCCACACATGAAATGAAAAGGACGTGATGAAGGGTTTTGGTTGGGTTTTAGGCCATGATAGGATCCATACATATTCCATGCTACAAAAAGGCCTCCATACATTCGTTACTCTTACCATCATCGCTCATTTTACTTCTGTGGAAGATGAGTTATCCAATCCCATTCTCCTAGTGTCCCTATGCAAGAAGAATTTTTTTCTTTTCAAATTTTGAGCCTAAGGAGATAAATTTAGATAACTCAAAACACAAGAGAAACACCATTTTCAATTGCCAAATTTATCAAGGGTAGATAAAAGGTGGATAGAATCTCATTTTTGACCACTTCACGGGGTCTATGGCTTACAAGGAATAACGAGAATCTTCACTAATTCAACAAAGGAATTATCTCAATTGAGGGAAGAAGTGAAGTTTCTACCCAGCTCTAGTGCAGCCTAATCAATAGGTGATGGGTGCTCTCTCTCAGATTGGTATTTAAGCCAGTCTAATTGCTTGTATCAGGTTCCCTCTACATGTTAACATTTTGATATTGGACTTATGGTGTTTAAATTCTTGGAATTTTAATATTAGGAATTAAAAAGGTTGACTGATGGTTAAGCCCTTTCGGTGTAGTTGTTGTAAGATACTTCTTTATAAAGTCCCACAATATATCCTTGTTTCTGCTCCAAAAACATAAAACATAACAAAAAGCGAAATAAAAATTTTAAGCATAAATAGCCACCACTAATAACTTACGATTTAAGAGGCTCAAATTCATAGTCAAATTCTAATGCAAGTAAGTGGTTCCCTTCAATGAAAAAGCAACCAACTAAATTTGAAATGAGAAACAAAATTCCATAGGGAGCCAGTGACTATTAACTAAGCACTTACTTAAGATAATAAAAGAACCAGAATAACATAAGCACATATAATGAACACCATACAAAAAGCTCAAAACATAATTCTGTCTAATTCAAGATGGATACATTCCCTTGACATCACCATCACACCAGAGACACAGTACATCCTACACACAGCTCCCGGAATTTCATCCAAATAGGATTATACCAACCAGATTCATTTTGGGGCCACCACTCAAATTACAACGCTTTAATTTTGAAGCAAAAAACTTAAAGCTAGGAATCAATTCAGGAAAAAGCTTGATTTAAGGTAAAGAGTTTTAGAAGAAATTCTGTATCTTTTTACCAAGGTAGTAAAAGATCGACATATATTTCAGAATTTCTGAAAACTAATTATACATTTAAAAAAATTAAAGAATATAAGGGCTTAGATAAGATTTCTAGTCTCAATAATGCTTAATCATATTAAATATATAATATCCTATTGTACGCTTCAATTTTTTGTAGGGAACTGCAAAACAAGTAATAGCATATACGAAAATTTTAACAATTAATTAACATAGTTTAATTAATAAAAAAAGGGCCTTAAAACATTCTAATTTACTTAAGCTAAAAAATTCATCGGAATTGTCCAATGTTGAGAATTATATTAACTATTAACTAACTCAAGTCATTTTTATCATTTTATTGAATTTTATTCATAACCCACTAACATAGTGATGAAAATTGAAGATATTTAACAGAAACTCCTTTTTTTTCCTTGCTGGATGCTTTCTAGCTAGAAGAATAGAGAACAAGAGATTCACCCGTTCAGACTGATCAATTAAATTTACAGCTTAATATTCTATATAACCTGCCTTATTAAAACAGTAGTTTCTGAAGGTTCTCAAATCATCATCCAATAAGTCATTAGAAAATTGGATGGGCACAAAACA
>JAJIYU010021329.1:0-10095 GCA_030144865.1 Tinospora cordifolia | reverse complement strand
TTAAGGTTTTATTTGTTTAATTTTCACTATATCTCTAATTTATTTTATTTTTCATGTGTCGACCCACCATTTGTACCCAAAATTTCTTAAAATCTTTGAAATTAATTTATTTGACTTATTTTATTTATTTTAAATTATTTGACAAAATTCTGGGGTATTACATGTGCTCTTAAAAATCTATATAAACCCACCTAGTTGCTCACATTCATCTCATTTCAAAGCAAATAGTTAACACTTCTCTCTTTTCTTGTCCTTGCCTTCTTCTTGGCACCTCTTCTCATTCTCTTTTCTCTCTTGTGTGAGAAGTTCTTGTTTCAGTATTTTAGAGAGTTTTGAAGTAATTTTTGTTGGTGGTTGAAAGTTCTTGAAGTTCTAAAAGTGGTAGATAAGGGAAACCTCTGCCAAATTCAACAAGAAACTCGGCTTAAGGTGGAGGGGATTCCTAGAAAAACTATCTTTTTATTTTGAATTCCTAACATTTTCGTACATGTGTAGTTTTAGATTTTAGCATGTTTAATATCAGTTTTCAGCATGTTTAATCATGTTTCAATTTGAGTTTAGCATGTTTCTATGTGTTAATCACTCATGAGAGCATGTTATGCTTCAAATCTATGTTTAAGATTTATTTTAAAGTTTCAAGCATGTTATATGATGTTTTCATGCTTTCTTGGTTGTTTAAAATTCTAAAATTTATATTATGAATTTCTTTTATGATTATGTGATCTTAAACATAAGAAAGTGAATATAAGAGTCACGTACTGTCATAGTGACCCTATGGCTGCTATGGGTGTTCTTAACACACGTTCGGAGTGTGTGGTTGCAAAGTGTAACTAAGAGATACTTAGTATGTGGCATCCAATGGAAAATAACAAAAAATGTCTTTCCACCCTAAAGAGGGGTATCTAAATTAAGAACATCAAGGGGATAGAACCCCTTTCAGTCGTAAGGTCAACTTGAACCAATTTGATGTATGAATCACTTAATGTTTGAAAGTGTGTGAATTTGGATGTGTTAAAGATTTTGAAATAATAAACTAGTTGTTTGATAGATGATCCATTGGACTATGTGTTCACCCCTCTCTTTTTAAAATTTTTAGGAAATTGAATATGATGGCATTGAAAATCTGATAGTCCTATGTTTAGAAAACTTCTATTTTCTTTTATTCAATGCAAGGGCATGTTGCCAATTTTTGTTTTATTAGACTTCTACTAAATTTTTATTTTTAATTAAAGAGTTATGTACTCAAGTTTATGAATTAATTAAGAATGTAAGTTTCTTTACTTTATTTGAATAAATAAAGAGTTTGAAGTATTCTTTTTTCTACTTGTATTGCATTTGTTGAATTGAATATTAAGCATAATAAAAAGTGTATTCATGAGGGAGTTCAATAAGTGTTAGAACGAAAGAATTGAGATGCAAGTTGTATACTTGTAAATGTAATACCTGCCCGGCTTGCCTTGTGGTCAAGTCTACTAAGAACATAGTGGACAAGCCCGATTGAAAGTTTCTGAGGTCGGGGTGTTACAATGATTGATCCAATATCAGGTATAGACTGACTGCTAGAGAGGAAGAGTTATTATAAAGCTACCCTTTGGAGAGGTTGTAAAGATAGATGGAGATATGCAAAAACTGGCAAGGAGTCCTATGTTAGCAATGTTGTACACCATAAAGCAGAAAGAAGACTTCAGATAGTTACTCGAAGAGGATGCAGAGAAATCTGAGGAAATTCAAGAATTTCATGTGGTACGAGAATATATGTGACACCCCAATTTCAAGTCTAGATTTCTCGGTACATGATCATCAAGTCATCCTTTCCCAAAATTGAGTTGCCAACTTTCCATTTCCTATTTCTCTTTCTTCCGAAAGTTTACAAAATCTATATGCAATGTAGTCCAACATTAGTGTATGAAATGGTCATAATCAACCCATTATCACCGGTTTTCATTCATGAAAATAAGAAGATTTCAAAAACATCATACTAACGCAGTGATAAAAGTCAGAAAACATTCAGTTAGCTACCGTCATATTCATTTATACAAAATAAACACAAGTACATTTTGATTGTAAAAGTTCTACATCATACCATACAAAAAGATTACAAATCCTGTTTAAATATTTATATCAAAATAAGACACAAGAAACAACTGTAATAACCTCTAAATGAGACTCTAACGTCAATTCTCGTGCCTATTATTGAATTCTCCTGTGAGTACCTGAAAAATAAAATTGGAGTGAGCTCGAAAGCCCAGTAGGTCCTTCCTATACATCATTAATATTATACAAACTAGCATTCAAAACATTACAAGCACTTTCAGACATTAAGCGTTGCAAACATTAAATTGTTCTATTAAAAATTCTATTGACCGAAAGAAAATCCTCTTTAGATATTTCTAGTAATCCAAATGAGTAACTCCCAGTACACAATCCAGATGTACTATCATGATTCTCCAGGTATTGCAACCCAACATTATCATCATGACATAGCCACTCTAGGTATTAGCGCTATCAATACCAAAAGCGAATACTCTAGGTATACAATCCAGGCTATACCATGGGACTACTATCTAAGAAAGGATAACAAAATCTAGTGGTTACTGCTACCGAAAACAATTCAGCTATTCCAACTATTGGAAATATCTACGATGTGTCGAGACTAGTGCGCATGGTACACTGTATGGAGGGTTACAGTGTGCCTGCGACAATTGATCGCATCAGTACGTGAAATTCTTAATAAACTATTAATCTTATTTAATTCCACAAACAGTGTCTTCCATACAGCATCATTTAGCAATTAATAACAAATACACGATGAATAAAATGAATAGATTATGAATTCGATAAAACATGTCAAAAAGCGATTAACCAGACATTATGCTCATCATTCAAGTCATCACAATAACCAACAGTTAACAATCACATCATAAAAAAATACGTTGAGCTAGCAATCATCATGTTTTGAATCTAAAATTCGCATAGTATTGATGAACAAGGAAATCCTCCCTACCTGAGCTTTGTGGATTTTCTCTTGCATCCATTTGTCATGCTAACCCACTTTTAAAAGTTTAATCTGTGATTTCAAAATTATAATATTATTCTTCGAATCTCCACAACCCCCTTAACTTCGATATCACATTCCAATCACATTCATTCCAGAATAAATAGCATAACATAAATTATCTCTAAGAGTAATAAGGTTTTAGATACCAAACCTTTAGTTAAAACTCCCAAACTTCTCAACTTCTTGTTTCACAGTTTCAAAGTTCTTTTTAATATTTCAACCTATTTTCGAGGTTCCAAACAATATAATTTATCCATTTAAAAATCCTTTCAGCTTCAAAAATAAAAGGAATAAGTTTATATTAGTTCCTTCATATCTCTAATACTTTATTTTATTTGATTGTAACTAATTGTGACTCGAGATAAATAAAATACACTATTTTACCTTTTTCGCTTCCAATTCATCGCTCAAAAACCCTCCAGATTATTTGTAAAAATAATCTATGCGTTGAATCTGGCAAAAGTTCAGATCTCTCCTTTACTTTCTCTTTTTTTTTCTTTTCTTCTCTTTCCCTAGTTCGTGCTTTGTGAATGAGATGAAGTGAAGACTCTCAAACATTCTAAAAACAACAAGTATCATGCCCCATTTGAATAATTCCATAATTATCTCCATATTATCCCTTGATTATTCTCATCTTATCCCTTTATTATACTCAAAGAAGTCAACAATAGTGGCTCATCATTATCTCTTTATTATCCTTACATTATCCCTTTATTATTCTCTCATTATCTCCCTTAATTATCCCTTGATTATCCTCATATTATACCTTTATTATCCTCAAAGAAGTCAACAATAGTGGCTCATCATTATCTCTTTATTATCCTCACATTATTCCTTTATTATTCCCTCATTATCTCCCTTAATTATCCCTTGATTATCCTCATATTATACCTTTATTATCCCCAAAGAAGTCAACAATAGTGGTTCATCATTATCTCTTTATTATCTTCACATTATCCTTTTATTATTCCCTTAATTATCCCTTAATTATCCCTTAATTATCCTTTTATTATTCCTTTATTATTCCCTCATTATCTCCCTTAATTATTCCTTGATTATCGTCATATTATACCTTTATTATCCTCAAAGAAGTCAACAATAGTGGCTCATCATCATCTCTTTATTATCCTTGCATTATCCCTTTATTATTCCCTCATTATCTCCCTTAATTATCCCTTTATGATCCTCATGTTATACCTTTATTATCTTCAAAGAAGTCAACAATAGTGGCTCATCGTTATCTCTTTATTATCCTCACATTATTCCTTTATTATTCTCTCATTATCTCCCTTAATTATCTCTTGATTATCCTCATATTGTCTCCCATATTATCTCTTTATTATCCCTTTATTCATTGCCACCCCACATATAAATGCAAATATGTATGTATGTTGCATTGTTTTCCATTTTTCTTTCATTTTTTTATTATATTACTATTTTTATTCTTATTATTATTTATACAACCATTATTTCTTTCAATAAATAGTTTAATTTAATTAATTACTACACATTTATTTAAAACATGATTCATTTATTTTCTTGATTATATCACATTTAAAATAAATTTATTTTGGCGTGTAAACGTTCTAAAAGTCCGGGTTAGTACAATCTACCACCCTTAAAAGAAATTTCGTCCTCAAAATTTGAATGAGAGTACATACTTCAAAGACATGTCCCATTAAGTGTTCTTAGTGAAGAGAGTTGGGTATTTCTTCTATATCTCATTCTCTAGTTCCCAGGTCGCTTTTTCCAGGCCATGATGCTTCCACAGAACCTTGAGTAGAGGAATGTCCTTGGTTTTGAGACTTTGCATCTTACGATCTAAAATTCAGATAGCTGGTTCTTCGTAAGTTGCATCATCCTGAAGTATAATATCTTGCCACTGTAAAACATGTGAAGGATCTGGTTCGTACTTTCGAAGCATCGAAACATTGAACACATTGTGGATCGAGGAAAATCTGTTGGGTAGATCCAACTCATATTGTAACACCCCAATATTCGACCGGACCTCCGTTCACGTGTTGTGCACGTGTGGATCGTCATCCGATGAAAATCGAGATGCTACTAAAATTCTCTTCTGTGAAAATATCTTTTCTTCAAATTACAGTTCATAATCTTTAATTCTCAAGACTAAGTCCATAAAGATATTATGTACAATATAGAAAATCATAGTAAGTTCTTCAAATAAATCTTAAGTAAAGTAGCGAAAATCCTTAAAATCATTACCTCAGACTGAAAATATTTAAACAAATAAAGTCATTTAAAGATAAAATAACTGCATTAAAACAACATAATTATATTAAAACAATTTCAGTGAAATACATAAAGCTTAACCTTCCAGTAACCTATCCTCGACGACCTCCCCATGAGGTGTCCAAACAAAATGCGGGTTTTCTAACGTGGTCCATAGATCCTACGTCCAAGTGTACCTGAAAAATATAATGGGTGAACTCGAAAGCCCAGTGGATCATTCCTATACATCACAGGCATTATATAGACCCAATCCAAAACATTACAAACACTTCCAAACATTAGGCGTTTCACACATTTATTTGGTTTTGGGTTGTAGTTAAGACCGGAAGAGGGTTGAAATGCCTCTCGGTATTCCCTGTGATCGAATTCAATCATAATCATAGAGGCCTCAGGTGGTACCATCTAAAATCAATCAAGTCTCAGTATCACAGTCCGAGAGAGATACTAACCACGGAGTCGTGTCATCTCCCAAAGACTTCGAGCTAACATAAGCAGCTCCAGGGTGGGAATACCTACGATCCGCCTTTCGGCACGACAATCGCACCGGTACGTGGATTCTTAATAAACCTTCGTCTTCTTTTAGTTTAATACAGTTGATTCAATTACACCAAAGCATCATTCATACATGGCAAGCAAAACGAATACTATCAAACATTGGCATGGTAAAGTAAATAATCAAACGATGAAATCTATAAGTATAGTCTCATATAAAAACATGCCATGATCAAGAAACCAGTCATCACACAACATTCAACAATACCAAAAATTCAATTCAAATTTCTTAAAAATATTAACAACCTAGAATCTATTCAAACAAATGTCTTGAATTTTAAATCTGCATAATACATGTGAGAGAGAAAATCACGCCCACCTGAATTTTTGGCGATTTCTTGCTCCTTTGTCGCTACGATCATCCTAGAGCTTTTCATCTGCAAAATAGTTATAGCGTACGATTTCTCGATAAATATTTCTATTAGTTTCTTACTACTAATGTTCACAAAGAATTTGACACGTTTCTAGGAATCTTTTGTATCTTTACAATTTGAGTGTTCTATAATTTCTAATTCTTTTTATTATAGTTAAATTATTCCTAGAATAATTACGAACAAAATAAGACTTCTATTTGTCACATCTTTAGTCTTATGCTACTCCTAGAATTTTATTAAGATTACTTGTAGCGCTAGTTCAAATAACTATTGTTTATTTGTTTTTCTTAAATAATTGAGTACTTAAATACATACTTTTTAATTTCTTTATTTACTCAATTTAAACATTTAAATGTCTGAAGATACACTATTTAATTCGTTATTTTCCAAACCTTAATATTATGTCATAAAAGCTTTATTATTCTAACCAATGTATATAAATTTGTTTGCATTATCTTTGATTCAAGTTATAATGATGACGAATCCTAGAATAACTTCATCTTTGTCTAAAATACCAAAATTACATCAATTAAACATCTTTTTAATTTTCTTCACTAACTTTAGACCATTGGGAAAACTTTATTAATTGATCTAGTATTTTCTAATTCTTAGTTCTAATTCCTTAATACTCATACCCAATTAATTCGTCACCAATTTGATTCTTCCTAGTTTAAGTACTAATCTTATGATAATATAATTAGATTTATATTAATAATTCATAGCTCACTGTGATTACCAAGTAAGTGTATTTAAATGTTATAACACAAAGTTAAACTAAATTCTTGTATTTCGGTAAACCACCACCAATCTCTTCTTCATTCAGCCGCAGAGACTAACAAAGACAGTGGCAGCAACCACTTCTTCTCTTCTCTGTTTCTTCTTCTGCTTGACGTCCCTGCATGGCCATTTTCTGTATTCCGCACAGCAGCTGTTGTCTTCTTCTTTCTTCTCGTTCTTTACACGATCAAATGCAGCAACCCAGTTGTTGCTTCTTCTTCTCGCCCAATCACAGAAACACAGTCGCCGCCACACATCGCCTCCTCATTCGGCTGCAATGGCAACAGCAGCGGCAAGGGTAGCAGCAACATATTCTTCTTCCTCTCCTTCCTGTCCGGCGGTAATAGCAATAGTAGCTGCAGCCATCACTAAAACAGAGCCGTGCTCTGGTTCTTCCTTCTCCATTGCAGCAGCCATTTCCATTTTCTTCATGTGCCTTCCTCTGTTCGGCAGCCCGCGAGCAGCAGCAGTTGCTTCCTCTGTTCGTTCCTTCACCCATGCTGCACGGCAGCTTCTCCTCCTCGCTTGATCGTTTCCTTCTCAGTGGGCAGCAAACAACAACCACAGCTACAGGTTCTTCATCTTCTGCATCTTCCTTCTCCTTCATTTTATTTCATCACAACACCTACTAGCAGCAGCCGCACTGTGTTCACCACATCGTCCTTCTTCTCGGTTTCAATACCGAACCAGCAACACTACATCCCGTCCCCTGTTCCATTGACGTTTTTCTTCATTTCCGCAGCAGCTCAAGGATCAATTCACCCCTTCATCGCTCTACTTCTTCATCTTATTCGGCCAGCGTAAGAGAAGCAGCAACATGCTGCCACTGACAGCAGCCAAGTTTCCGAGCCATTTCTCTGTTCTTCACCGTTCCACTTCGATCTGCTCTGTTCAGCACGCAGCAGCTACCGCCATTACAGTTGCAGCAGTCCGTTGCTTCTTCTTTCCTTAATTTCCTTTTTCCTTGTTTTTCCAGCCCATAATTTCGGTCCTCTCTATTTATATTCTTCATTAGCCGGCCACCGCCAAATCCGAACGTCCTCGATCATTCCCGCACCAACTTCACCGCCTTATTCCGGCGTCTCCAGTACGCCATCTTGCTTCTCTCATTCGTTTGCTCAAGTTTAATCACTTCATTATACATAAAACCAATTTATTTATCACTTAATATATAGTTAATTCCTAGATATATTGAATCATATTATAGACTTGTAAGCTATTCATATTAATAAGGTAATCTCCTTATTCATTTTAATCTTTCCATCCTATATAAAATTTATATTTTTATCTATTGATTTATTTATTTATTTTTCCTAACATCAATATATTTCAACACTCACTTTTCATTATTATTTTTTCAATCTTAGTTAATAGTGGAGATAAATTTATTTTATCTTATTATATTCATATTCATATTATTTTTATTTCTTTGACATACATCAAATAATTTCTAAAATGCATATTTTATTTATTTATTTATTATTATTTTTTTCTAGTCATAATAAACATTAATTATTTTAATTATTATACATATCTATAAAACACAATTTATGGTTTTATCATACTATTATTAGTATTACGATTTTTCAATCTAACACTAGTTCTCATTTTCGCATTATTCGCGCCTTCGCGCGAGCGCGAACGAACGATTAAACGATTTATTCATTCCTAAGCATAATCTACGTCTTTTATTATTATTATTAATATTCCTCTCCCGTTTACTCACGACGTGGCACGACCACAAGTTACAGGGTGTTACACATATGCACAATCACCGATCCGTCTTAATATCTCGAATGGACCGATAAACCTAGGGGCTAACTTCCCCTTTGCTCCAAACCGTCCGATTCCTTTTTGTGGACTGATCCTCAGGAATACTTTGTCACCCAGTTGAAACTCTAGAAGTTTTCTTCTTCTATCAGCATAGCTCTTCTGTCTACTCTGAGCTATAACCAACCTCTGCTGAATCTTCTTAATTTGGGTATTCATATCTTCAATCATCTTGGGTCCAATGCATACTTGATCTACAAACTCTGTCCAACAAGATGGTGATCTACAGGGTCTGCCATAAAGCGCTTTGTATGGAGCCATACCAATGTTCACCTGATAGTTGTAATTATAGGCGAACTCAGCTAGGTGTAGGTACCTGCTCCAATTGCCCTTGAAGTCAAGAGCACACACTCTCAGCATATCCTCAAGTATTTGGATGACCCTTTCTGATTGTCCATCTCTTTGCGGGTGAAAGGTTGTACTCATGTTAATCCTGTTGCCCAGTTCCTTCTATAAGCTTTCCTAGAAGTGAGAAGTAAATCTGACATCTCTATCTGATACTATAATCTTAAGAACAATATATAATCTAACAATCTCTTTGACATATAACTCATCCAGTTTATTCATTGAATCTGTAGATCGGACAGGCAAGAAATGTGCTACCTTTGTGAATCGATCTACTATGACCCATACGGTGTCTTCCCCTTTCTGATTGCTCGGAAGACTAGTAACAAAATCCATCGTGATATGATCCCACTTCCATTCTGGTATGGAAAGTGGTTGCAATAAGCTTGAAGGCTTCTTATGCTCGACTTTCACCTGCTGGCAAGTGAGACACCTAGAGACATACTTAGCTATGTCTCTCTTCATTCCTTTCCACCAAAAAGTTTTCTTCAGATTTTGATACATCTTATCACCACCTGGACGCATCGTGTACTTGGTTTGATGTGCTTCATCCAGTATGGTGTCTCTAATATGTCTTGTGTCGCGACCCCTTCGCAGGTGACGTCACGACCGACACAGAATTCCCAAACATGTTAGAACTCTGACATGTCCGAAAATCCTATAAGCCTTCCTAGCCAAATCACCCAATTATTTCTAAAAATTTTGACAGAGTCTCCTCTAAAAATATAAAATTTCACAAATTTCAAAACACCTGATAGTCATAATTATATACAAAATCACATATTTTCTTTCATCCATCCACATAACCATACATCCACAAAATCCATCATTTCTTAGTAATACATTCAAATGACAACACATTTATATCCATTTTCCAAAATAATAATCTAACTAATGTTTACACTT